>SJYC01074097.1:0-69621 GCA_006408675.1 Madoqua kirkii
GCCTGCACGTGGCCTAAGGGCGTGGGTCAACAGACAGAATCCCAGAGGCTCCCTTGAGAAGCTTTGTGTAAGGCACCTCGGTGACGAACCCAGGAAATGACGTCACTTCCTGGCAACAGAACACAACAGAACCCGCAACCCGGGTCTCCAGGCATCACAGCGGAGAGCAGCCCGCAGCCAGTTCGCGGGCTCTCAAGATGTTCTGTTGTTTGCCCCTTCCCAGAGGCCGGAGCCCTGGGAGAGCTCAGAGGCAGAACGTGTTTCAGCGCTGTCGACGATGGCTCAGGAAGCCCCCGAGAGGCCTCTGGCCCTTTGGCCGAAGGAATAGAAAGGTAACACGGGAGCCCCAGGCCGGGCAAGGTCCCCTCTCCCATCCCACCCGGGTAGCCCTGAGTCCTTTCCCTGTGTGTGTGGATGAGGGCTTCTCGGGGTATGTCTGCCTCAAGCAAGCCCAGCGGATGTGGGTCAGCGTCCATGGGCTGGGTGGCTGGGTGTGTCCAGAGCCCAGGCGAGAGCCGGCTGGCCGGGATGGGGAGAGTCCAGGCAGCACCAGCTGCCCAGGAAGAGCCCACGCCCTCAGGGGGAGGGAGGGTCTCCTTGGTCCAGGGTGGGTACCCGAGCAGACACATATTTATGCTGGCTGAAGAAGTCCGAGTGGACAGAAGCAGCCGCCACACTGGTCAGGCCCAGCTCAGTCAACTCCAAGCAGGGCTGGCTGACGGTCCGTGTCATTTCAGAGTATGCCAGTGGATGTGGCCCATGAGGGGGGCACTCCGTTCACCTCCCCGAGGGAGGGGTCGGACCACCACCCCCCTGCTCGTGAGGCCCAGTGCAGGCTCCAGGTGAGCGTGCCCATGGAGGGACCAGCCCAACTGAATGGAGAGGAAGCGGGCAAGGCCTGCTCCACAGAAACCACCCAGGAGACACCGAGGGGCCCAGTCTCAGGCTGCCCATGGAGGGACCAGCCCAACTGGATGGAGAGGAAGCGGGGAAGGCCTGCTCCGCCGAAACCACCCAGGAGACACCGCGGGGCCCAGTCTCAGGCTGCCACGGAGCTCAGCACACCCGGCTCCGATCCAGAGCCCCGAGAACTCCTGCCTCTGAGGCAGCAGGAGGACCTGGAGCCCAGCACGGCAGCGCACCGAGGTGAGGAGGCTCTGCAGGTGAGTGTGTGAGGAGGCGGTGCTGAGCCACACAGGGAGGAGTCCCCCAGAGCTGGGTCTGGGCCTGCAACAAAGGCTGGCCTCACACCACCCATCTTTCACACTGCAGTCAGAGGGCATCCTCTGCTGGGTATTCTTTGGGATTCTCTGGGAAGCTTTCTGTCCCCGTATACACACATCCAAATGCTGGCGATGGCTAACCTTCTCTTCTCTCACAGCTCTAGCTCTGGCCTCTACCTACCAGCAGATTCCACGTCTAAGTCCTGTCCCTGCAGCAGTGGTGTCTCCTGGCACAGGGCCCAGGGATCCAGTGAGGTGAGATGGAGACGTGAGATTCCCCTTCCCCAAGACACCGGGCCAGCTGGGTACTGGCCAGCACACCGGGCATATGGACCTCTGTGCCTGCAGGACCCCCGGCCACAGGCTCGGATGTCCCACCCCCTCATTGGGAATATCCACCTGCACTTGGACCTGCACCTGCTCGGGCGTTGGCAGGAGAACCTGAGTCAGGAGATGGGTTACCACCTCTGCAGGGAGACCTTGCCCTGGCTCATGCCCAAGACCCAGATACCCACAACGACTGACCCACCCCTGCAGGGAGAACCAGCCCCCACTCTGGACAGAGACCCAGAGCCCTTTCTGGAAAGCCCTCGTCCAGGAGAGCTGTTGGCTCTGCAGCGTCCATCCCTGTCTGCTTCCCGTGGATTCCATCAACTGGTACCCCACCTAGTGCAGATGAGTGCCCTCCCCCTGAGCTTATTTGCATCTGGTTCCTGTGTAGTTTTCTTGTAATGCTGTATTTCTTTTATGGCTTTATGTATTTTTTTTTGGTTAAGTTTTTGTAAATAAATGTTCCTTTAATTGATGCGATTTGGGAATATTAAGGCCTTCACAATGCTGTGTAACCATCATCACTGTCTACATTCGGACCCTCTCATTCTATCCCCCCACTTCCCAGCGAAGCCTGGATCCATGCCAGGCACTCCCCATTCCTCCTTCCCCCACCTCACAACATTGAGTCTTCTTTTTTCTCCATTTCTTCCCATTCTTTGGGTGTCTGCAACCAATGCTAATCACTGAAATGATAGAGAAATGGATTATTTTTCTGACAGAAAGGGAAAGTTAAAATCACTTAGTCTTGTTAGAGTTTTTGCAGCCCCATGGTTTTTACAGTCCATGGAATTATCTCGGCCAGGATACTGGAGTGAGTAACTTTTCCATTCTCCAGGGGATTTTTCTGACTCTCCACATATTGTAAGACTGAACTTGAGAATTCTTGTTTTTATTTCATTTGAAGTAGGCTTTGGGTAATGGAAAGGACAGTGTAGGTACTTACAAGATGCCACCTGCACATGAAGCCCTTTCGCAAATGTGGTCCAAAGCTGCAGGGAGGCATTGCTGTTGTCAGTGTGACAGCTCAGCCAGAAGGGAGATGTGGAGCTCTTGCTGTTCCACAAACACGGTCACAGAAGAAGCCAAAAGAGAGAGCTGGAAAACCAACACCACCAACGACCAGAAAGCGTTCCTCACTGGACAAAGCTAGAGAAAACCCAACATCCTATTGCCCCAAAACCCCCCTGGCAAATTACGTTCAGCAAGGAAGAGAAGACACACGTGAGGGTGGACAGGCCATGCCCATGGCCAGTGTAGTTTAGAGACGGCCTGAACTCTGCGATGAAGACACGTGCAAGTGTAAACCCTTTGCAGACGGCAGCGATGGTCATCGCCGTGTTAAGGGTTTAGTCTGGTGTCAACATGCCCCGGGTACCACAGGAGGGAGCAGACCTGGGTCTCTTCCTCTGCCTCACATCACTCCGTCAGGAAGGCAGCTCAGGTACTTTCAGGAGCGTGCCTGCCTGTCTGCCTCAGCCATGAGCTGCGACCACCTCCAGGGTAGACTCCACCTTCTCTTCTCTGTGCACCGAAAACCTGCACGCAGTGCCAAAGCATGGGTTCTTCGGCACTCAGCTTTCTTCCCAGCCCAGCTCGCACATCCATACACAACAACAGGAAAAACCCTAGCCTTGACTATCCGGACCTTGGTTCACAAAGGAATTAATGTCTCTGCTTTGGAATATGCTATCTAGGTTGGTCATAATTTTCCTCCCAAGGAGTAAGCGTCTTTCAATTTCATGGCTGGAATCTCTGTCTGCAGTGATTTTGGAGCCCCCCAAAATAAAGTCTGACACTGTTTTCACCATCCCCTCGTCTATTTGCCATGACTTCTTGGGATCAGATGCCAAGATCTTCATTTTCTGAATGTTGAGCTTTAACCTAACATTTTCACTCTCCTCTTTCAGTCTCATCAAGAGGTTCTTTTTAGTTCCACTTCACTTTCTGCCATAAGGGTGTTGTCATCGGCATATCTGAGATTACTGATATTTCTTCTGGCAATCTTGATTCCAGCTTGTGCTTTTTCCAGCCCAGCCTTTTTCTTGATGTACTTTACATAGAAGTTAAATAAGCAGGGGGACAATATACAGCCTTGACGTACTCCTTTCCCTATTTGGAACCATTCTGTTGTTCCATGTCCAATTCTAACTGTTGCTTCCTGACCTGCATGTACATTTCTCAAGAGGCAGGTCAGGTGGTCTCTTATTCCCATCTCTTGAAAATTTTCCAACATTTTAGTGTGATCCATATAGTCAAAGGCTTTGGCATATTCAATAAAGCAGAAATAGATGTTTTTCTGGAACTCTCTTGTGTTTTTTGATGATCCAGTGGATGTTCACAATTTGATCTCAGTTCCTCTGCCTTTTCTAAAACCAGCTTGAACATCTGGAACTTCCCCGTTCATGTATTGCTGAAGCCTGGCTTGGACAATATTGATCATTACTTTACTAGCGTGTGAGATGAGTGCAATTGTGCGGTAGCTTGAGCATTCTTTGGCATTGTCTTTCTTTGTAATTGGAATGAAAACTGACCTTTTCCAGTTCTTGGCCACTGCTGAGTTTTCCAAATGTGCTGGCATATTGAATGCAGCACTCACAGCATCATCTTTCAGGATTTGAAATAGCTCAAGTGGATTTCCATCACCTCCTCTATTATGTAGACGTAATTCCCTTCTATTCCTAGTTTGTTGATTGATTTATTATGAAAAGTGTTTAATTTTGTCAAACTTCTTTTCTGGATCTATTGAGATGATCATGTAAATTTTATCCTTCACATTGTTAATGTGGTTCTTCACAGTGACTATTTTTGTATATTGAACCATCCTTGCATCTCAAGGAAAAAGAGTCTCACTTGATAGTGGTTTATGATCCTTTTAATGTGCTGTTGAGTTTTGTTTGCTAGTATCTTACTGAGGACTTTTATACCTGTTATTGTCATGGATATTGGTCTGTTATTTTATTTTCTTGAAGTGTTTTTGGCTTTGGTATCAGAGTAATGATGTCCTTATTAAAATAAGTTTGGAAGTGATCTCTCCTCAATTATTTGGAAGAATTTGAGAATAATTGACATTAACTTGTCTCTAATGTTTTGTAGATTTCCCTAATGAAGATCTGATCCTGGACTTTTATTGTTTGGAGACATTTTATTGCTAATTCAATTTACTTTCAGGTTATGCCTGTTCAGATTTTCTATTTCCTCATGAATTGGTCTTGATAGGTTGCATGTTTCTAGAAATTAATCCATTTCTTCTAACTTATGCAATTTGTTGGCATATAATTGTTCAGAGTAGTATCTAATATTAAATTTCTATTTCATCAATTATAATGTCTTTTCCCTCATTTCTGGTTTTATTTTTTGAGTCTTCTTTCTCTTTTTCTTAATTAATCTAATGATTTGTCAATTTCATTGATCTTTACAAACAACCATTTCAGTTTGATTATTTCTCCTATTGTTTTTCTAATCTCTATTTCATTTACTTATTCTTGAATCTTTATTGTTTCCTTCTTCTTACTCTGTGTGTGTGCTCAGTCATGTCTGACTCTTTGTGACCCCATGGACCATGGCCCATCAGGCTCCTCTCTCCATGGAATTTTCCAAGCAAGGATACTGGAATAGGTTGCCATTTCCTCCTCCTGGGAATCTTCCTGACCCAGAGACTGAATGTGTCTCTTTTGGATTTCCTGCATTGGCAGGCAGAATTTTTACAAGTCAGTGAGGAATTAGACAACTAAGTTTGGAGTTTGTTTATTCTTCTTTTTCTTGTTCCTTGAGGTATCTTTGGGTCATTCTCTTTTTTTTAATACAGGTATTTCCCACCACAAACTTCCCTCTTAGTACTACTTTTGCTGCATCTCTTAAAGTTCTATTATGTTATATTTTTGGTTGTCTTAAGATATTTTTTGACTTCTCTTTTGATTGCTTCCTTAACTCACTAATTGTCAAGCATGTGCTATTTAATTTCCACATATTTGTGAGTTTTCCAGTTTTTCTTCTATTGATTTCCAGTTACATTCTCTTGTGGTTGGAAAAAATACCTGGAATGATTTCAAGCTTTTTAAATTTGTAAAGACTTGTTTTGTGACCTTGAAGAAATTAGGTTAAAATTTTAGGCCTCCTTTGTTCTAAAACTTTTCCCAGAGGCAGGCCATACCTCATGAAAAATAACCTTCTCCTCGCCTGGTGACTCATGGCCTCCTGATCTCTGAAACAGCCCCTCTACAATGGTATAATGGTGTTTTTCTATTGATCTTTAACTGATGATTTATTGACTTATAGTCTTGTCTACTGGCAAGAGACCCCCCCGGTGATGTATTTTCTGTTAAAACTTTTTCCGGGTAGCTGTTTTTCTGAAGACTGACCAACCGCCACAGGGTGGTCAGCCAGCCGTTTCAACCTGACTACCTCAGACCTATCCCCTTAAAGGTCAAGCCTTGCCCACCAATGAAACGTCCTCACCCCACCTGTACCTGCCTATGTTCCCCCCAATCACATTGTTTTCAGTGTCCTAACCTCACTCCCGCCTGCTTGTGATTTTTCTGTATAAAAATCCTTAGTGACCAGCGTTCTGGGTTCACTCCTCCCGAGGAGTTCGAACCCCAGTGCGCCGGTTCAATAAATCCTCTTGCGGTTGCATCGATATCCTGTGTTCTGGTGTGATCTGTGAAGCGATGACTCCCGTTGATTAGGCCTTCTCCGGGTCTAACAACCTGACAAGTGATCTATCTTTGGATAATGTTTTTGGAAAAGAATAAGTATTCTGCTGTTGTTGGATGGGGGTGTTTTGTATATGTCCTTTAGCTCAATTGATTCATACCATTGTTCAAGTTTTTTTCCTTTCCATATTGATCTCCAGCTGGTTATTCTATTCATTACTGAAAATGAGATATTAAAATCTCCTACTATTATTTTGTTGCTGTCTGTTTCTACCTTCAGTTCTGTCATTGTTTGCTTCCTATACATGAGTACTCTAATGTTGGATGTGTGTATATTTGTAATTGCTATCTCCTTGGTGAACTGATCCTTTTATAACTATGTAATGTCCTTTGTTTCCTGTGACAGTTTCTGACTTGAAATCTTTATTTTTTAATCTCTTTGTGGTTATTACCATTTTTTCCAAGCATGATTTTACTGAGCTCATTTAGCATCTTTATGATGATTATCTTAAATTATTAGTTAAGTTATAATCTTCAATTCTTTAAGGTCAGTACCTGGAAATTTATTTTGTTCCCTTGGTTGGGCCATGTTTTTCTGTTTCTTCATGTGATTGGTTACTTTGTGTTGTAATCTGCCCATTCAAAAAGCATCTACTTCTTCCTGTCTTTTTGGACTAGCTTCATGCAGCACTAGCCTGAGTAGAGATCCTTGGGTCCTCGTAAACCTTTCCTGCAGATGTGTCTTCTCTGGGCTTGTGAATATAAATGTCCAATGAGAGATGTTTTGAAGGCTCTTTCTTCAAGAGTTCACAATCTCTTTTCCCTCTATTGTCTCTTTGTAGTACTGCAGGTTTTCTGGAGCTGCCATAAACCACCCAGCTCTTTTCTGTTCTCAAAGAACCACACCCCACCCCCACCCCCCCAGGGATCTAGAATATCTCAGGTCCCATCAAAACTCCAAGTCAAATGAGGTGGAAAATTCATTCTGCTGGCATACCCCCCATCCCCCAAAAGAAGTAGGCATTGAACACATGATTCAACTCTTTGCTCTCCAGGGAGGTGCCAGGAACAGGGGTGGGTGGTGGTGGTGGTGGGTAGTCACTGTTTGCTTCCTATACTTGAGTACTCTGATGTTGCTCTATTCTGAGATGGGGAAGTGGAAATTGTAGTTCAAACATTTATCTTTATTCTTATCACCACCACCCCCTCTCCCACAGTCTGGTGTCCTTTCTTACAGTGTTTATATTCAAGAAGGAAACCAATTACTGTTAGCTCCCCACCCCCCACCCCCACCAAAAGTCAAAATGTTATTGGATATTCCGTCTTTGTTCCCCCAATCCCAGAGATGCTGGGAATTGGGAATTTCCTTTGAATCATGCTGCTGTGTGCTGCATTGTGCTGGTGGGAGGGATTCTGGTAGTGAGTGCTATGAATTTTCCTACCAGCTTTGAAGTAGCTGACTTCAGGTTTGTCTCAGAGTGAAGTAGCCTCTTAATTGCTGTCTGGATTTCTCACAAAGGGAATTGGTCTGTGTATCATTCTTGAATTGATATTTCAATGGCGAGAGGAGGGTTTGAGGCTTCCTATTCTGCCATCTTGCTGATGTTTCCATTCAAAGCATGATTAATTCTATAAATAATAGGAAAAGTCCTCTAAAATGTAAAGCAGTTATTAGAGCATACAGTATGTTATTAAGAGTGATTTTGATAGTGCCAACTCCCAGCCTTCCTTTTTTACCTTCCTTTTCTCTAGCTCACATTGTAAATGAACTTGAGATTTAGATTGCAAAGAGAAGTTCTCTTTGAAGGGAGCCTTACAAAGATATTTTACAGGAGGTTCTATAGATATTTTTAGAGTATCTGAAATAATTATCCTGTAAAGTAAGTTTCTAAAATTCTACATCTTTTCTTTCCTTCATCACTCAGCATTAAAGTTGGAAAACCATATTTCATATTAATAGTCTTACAGAAAGAGTGTCAGAACTTCATGTCACAAGTAATCCAAATCACCTCAATTTCCCTGGCCTCTTTTTCAGAAGTTTTTGCATGGAGAGATGAGTCCCAACTGCAAGATTTTTTTTTACTAGCTGTCAACTTTCCATTGATCAATGGGTTACTTTCTCATTTAATAAATCACTTCCACTCTGCTACACAGTAGGAAACTTCCTGATGCATTTCCAGAATAACTGAAAATAGTTTGATGTTCTCAGCTTCTCCCTGAATATTTGAATGAAGATATTGGATAAACTGCAGAGTCTCTGTGTGCTGAACAAGGGATCATCACAGTTTTGTCAGCTTGCCAAACAGCCAAAGAGAAGCAAACTGCAGTTGAAGGAGAAATATTCTGCTGGCCAAATGGAAAGTTGAGCACATTTAGATTACACATTCCAGTCCCAAATGAGCCCAGATATATGTATGTACGTACCATCAAAAATCAATAATAAATTATTTATAAATATGCTAGAAACTGTTTATCTTAACTTTCTCCCTCTGGAATAGACTATGTTAACATACTAGATTTTCCATTGTCTTAGATCTCTTTTTTGTCCTATCTCTATTTCTGGACTAATTTATTTATTGGGCACAGTGATAAGGACTGATAAAACATAGAAAAGGAAAAGTAAATAAGTTAGTAAACAACAAATAATTTACTTAAAGTACTTCTACTCAAGTAGATTTCCTTAGAGGAATTAGCAAATTTAGTCTAGTGGGGCATAATGCTACTGGTGTTTATTTTTGGCTCTTTGGCCATAATGCTTTTGGTGGAAATTTTTCCTAACACTAATTTTAGGAATAATATCACTAGGCAAATAATCTTCAAATAACACTTATTGAGCGCATAATTTGTTTCAGGCACTGCTCTAAATGGTTAACATAGAAGTGGCAGAATATTTGAATGAAGATATTGACAGTGGAATTTAAATCCACTTTCCTGCTACTGTTTCATCACTAAGTCATGTCCAGCTCTTTGCGACCCCATGGACTGTAGCCTGCCAGGCTCCTCTGTTTCTGGGATTTCTGAGACAAGAATACTGCAGTAGATTTCTATTTCCCCCTCCAGGAACCTTCCTGACCCAGGGATCAAATCTGCATCTCCTGCTTGGCAGACGGATCCTTTACTGAGCCACCTGGCAAACCCTTAAACCCATTCTGCCTGACTACAAAGCCTATAGTTATAAACATTATCTTACTCTGCCTTCATTCTTTCTGTTCAGTGAGAGCTAGCATAGCCTGCTTACTCTATAGCCTTACACAATGAAGGGAGAGAATAGGAAAGAAATTGTAATAATAACATCCTGCGCTATTTTATGGTAAAGCAAATCAGTCATCACAAAAAATAAAATGTTACATATATGTATATATATAATCTAAAGTTATATATATATTTCATTATGAATTTATAAAAAAGTCTCATTTTTTGTCAATATACATGCTGTCTAAAGACTGAATTGAGCACACTGTACCTTCTTAGACCTATCTAGGAAAGGATAAGAAAGTTTATGTTTTTTTTTTCTTCCTAAATGGCAAAAAGCCCAGACTTTTTGTTACCATTCCATGGTAAACATTTGACTCTCTAGTCACCCAGATTCATGATTCATTTGTTAGGGGCTTAGTGGGCACATTTTGGCCAGCAGCCTGCCATGTGCGCATATCAGGCCTTGAATGAGTTCTGAACAGAGGAAGTCTCCTTTTGACCATACAAGAGCATGTGCATGGCAGTTCAGCCAGAAGCAGCTTAGTAATGAGATAGGTATGCAGCACAGGAAGGGCCTAAGGAGGCACCTCGCCCAGGAGTTACCATGGGAGCCACCCCGAGCATCAAGCGTCGTTGGCTATGAACCACTGTTGCAAAGCAGAGGCACTGTAGCCGCATTGTTCCATCCGCCTCTCTGTGTTGGACAGGACAGAAACGTGGCTTTACGATCCCATCGCTGCTTGGAACATGGGTGTATCAAGTCTGAAATCTCTATACCACACAACCACTGTGTGTTTACCTTGTGTCATCCTGAGTCACAATGGTCTCTTGAGCTTTGTGGCCTCACTATTTGAAATAGCCTCATCATTTAAAATTAAGGTAAGCCTTCCATCAACACTGAATCTAAAAATCTACATTAAACATCTGCCTTGCTGTCTTCCACCCTACCTTTACTACATTTGTTGGAACTCAAGCTCTCACTTCCAAGGGAGTCATTGTGCTGAACAACAACCATATGAAAATTGGACAACAAATATAGGAAAATGTGCAAATATAGGAAAGTGAAGAGGCTATAAAAATCAAATCCACATCTTTTCTGTTTTACTTTTTATATTTCTTATTTCATTCATTCCTTCAGTGAGTAATTATTGAGTACGTTCCCCATGGAAGGGACATAGTAGGGACAAGAGTGGAGGGAGATGATTTTGAGGCATGGAGTCCTTTTGGAGATAGGCTGGTTCTGGGTAGTATGCCAATAAACATAGTTTAAAACAGGAAATAAGTATGGCATACCCCCAAAACTGAGCAGTAGGCAGCATTCAGGTGAGAGGAAAGAATGTAAAGTGAAAAGGTTCCTATATGTATATTGCCTATGAAAATATTTTATTCATATCCAGACCTAAAGGAAAGAATTCAGTGTGTTCTCTGACTCCTTGCTCCCTGAACTCAGAACTCTGTCTCAAATATAACCACAATTCAACTTAATTATACATTCAGTGGGTTTCAGGTGGAGAGAGGCTATAATTTGAAATATTTTCTATAAGAAATCATGTTTAAAAGCAAAACCATTTACAAGCAAATTTTGAGGGCTGTATCTACACGGAATCATTATTTTTTTCCCCTTTCCCAGGACTTAATTTGTTATGTAACTGTGCTTCTAACTTTAACTACCTAAGTAAAGGCAGGCAGAATATGTAGCAAAATTACTTTTGTCATAGTTAAAAGTTCTAGATATACTTATGGCCAGTATCTTTCCACCTATAATCCAGAAAGTTTTCTTTGGCATTTCCAAGTATGAGATTTTTATCCCAAATACTTACTAATAATATATTAATCATACATTTAGAGTGTTTTCCTCTTGCATTTAAATTTGTAATAGAATTCTTCTACAAACTTAAAAAAAGTTTGAATTCATCTAATCCCTCTTTGGTTGAAATTTTCAAAGCAGTAAAAAGAATGATTTTTTTTTCCAACTCTGTACTGAGATTATTTCAGCTAATAGTGCAGTACATATTTAAATTCTTGTGAGTAATTTTAATTGATTTGCTGAGAGATCAGCTTAACTCTTGAGAAGAATCATTAATCAGGTAGCAGTGCTATGACACAGGTATATTCCTGTTATGTTCTTTTCCTTCTTCAAAATGTCTCCAACCATAACACTTTATTAGATTCAATTGCCTTTTAGAAATTAAATTTAGAGACTTGTCGGTCATGAGACTTCATCTTTAGTTTTTATGGGACCTTAATCTAAAGAGATAAATCAAGTGTGGTTATGCAATCTGAATTGATATTGTTGAGATTTCACCAGCAACACAACTGCTAATTTGAAACATCTGTTGTGACTTTAGTCATGAAGATTGAGTGCAAAATATTTTAACATTTCATAAAACATTACAGAGTTCATTTGGGGCTGCTGTTGTGGTTCCCATTTATATTCTTCTGGACACACATTTAATAGCAGAGTAAATGACCAGTATGACAGACGTTATGAGAAAAAGAAGTAACTGAGAGATTTTTCATGTTGTTTGAATAGAAAAATCTTGAGAATCAAAATATCCCAGAAATATTAACATAGAAAAGTAGAAATGCCCCCTCACTCTGTGCTGCACTGAGAGGTATTTCATAGGACAGCATCGATCAGAGAAGGGCGAATCTTGCTCATAACTCAGAACTTGTGCTTTCATGCAAATTACTTAAAGATTCTGAACCTTGATTTCCACATATGTAATAGGGAGAAATACAGGGTACCGTTTAGTGCTGCTGTGAGAATTAAACGAGATCCCGAACAAAAAGAATCCAAGAAAATGACAGGGAGATAGTAGCTTTTCAATAAATGGTAGCTATATGTGTTCAATGGAGAAGAAAATGCCTACCCATTCCAGTATTCTTGCCTGGAGAATCCCATGGACTGTAGCCTGCCAGGGTCCTCTGTCCATGGGATTGCAAGAGTTGAACACAACTTAGCAACTAAACCATCGCCCGCACCATATGTGTTCACTCAATTGTGTCTGACTCTTTGTGACCCTATGGACTGTAGCCCACCAGGCCCCTCTGTTCATGGGATTCTGTAGGCAACAATAATAGAGTGGGTTGCTGTGCCCTCCTCCAGGGGATCTTTCTGACTCAGGGACCAAACCTCTGCCTCTTATGCCTCCTGCATTGGGAGGCAGATTATTCACCTAGCGCAGACTGGGAAGCAAGTGGTAGCTGGGTAGCTCCATATATCAGGAAAAGAAATGCTCTGTAGTAATGGCAAGTCAATCACCACAGTTCTGTGAGTCCAGGATTTGAGTCCTAAAGAACCTGTGAAATTTTAAAAACATGGCCTTTTCAGTGACTAGTATGTGTTTGGTTAGTGTGTGTGTGTGTGTGTGTGTGTGTGTGTGTGTGAGAGAGAGAGAGAGAGAGAGAGAGAGAGAGAGAGAGAGAGAGAGTTGGGGGGAGAGTGGAATGTGTGTGCAGGGAACACAGTTTATGATGGATGAGAGAATTAAGTCTAGTTTTCCATTTTTCTTTCACTCAACAGGCAAGGGTTTCATGTATTCAACTTCTTGCTTCTTAGTTCTTTGTTGTTGTTGAGTCACTAAGTCATGTCTTACTCTTTGTGACCCCATGGATTGTAGCACACCAGGCTCCCCTGTCCTTCACTATCTCCCTAAGTTTGCTCAAATTCATGTCCATTGAGTTGGTGCCATTGTCTTACCATCTCATCCTTGGCTGCCCTCTTCTCCTTTTGCCTTCAATCTTTCTCAACATCAGAGCCTTCTCCAGTGAGTCAGCTTTTCACATCAGGTGGCCAAAGTATTATGGCATCAGCTTCAGCATCAGTCCTTCCAGTGAAGATTTAGGATTGACTGGTAGTTGATTTCCTTTAGGATTGACTGGTAGTTCTTAGTGCTTATTTGAAGCATTAAGTCTATTTTTCTAAGTGTACAAGACTGGTAATGGGAGTTAATAATGTAAACTAGATGCTTCACACCAGTTAGCTAATTCTTTACCTTTCTTGCATCTAGGAATGTGTTGACTTTTTAAAAACTAGCTTCCTAAGAAGGCACTAACTCAGAAATTACACTTTTGGATATTTCAGGAAAAGTACTGGGTATCATTTTTAGGGACTGTCATGTACATTATCCATGCAGACTTCTAGACACACCCAGCCAGGCTTCACTGTGGTTTCTCTGTTGTTTCCATGGTCTACCTTGGGTAAAGGTGGGGCTGTAGATTTTAATCAACAGCCTAGATGACTTTACTCTTTGGTTATATGATGTAATCTTTTGGGGAAACTATTTAAGAAAATGTGCTATAAGCCTTGCAGATATCTAAACACTCATATCTAGTTAAAATGCCATAACTGATCATTTCTTCTTCTGGCCGCCCCTGACCTTAGACGCAGGGTAAGGACCTAGATCTGATAGATAGAGTGCCAGATGAACTATGGAATGAGGTTCGTGCCATTGTACAGGAGACAGGGATCAAGACCATCCCCATGGAAAAGAAATGCAAAAAAGGAAAATGGCTCCCTGGGGAGGCCATACAAATAGCTGTGAAAGAAAGAGAGGTGAAAAGCAAAGGAGAAAAGGAGAGATATAAGCATCTGAATGCAGAGTTCCAAAGAATAGCAAAAAGAGATAAGAAAGCCTTCTTCAGTGATCAATGCAAAGAAATAGAGGAAAAGAACAGAATGGGAAAGACTAGAGATCTCTTCAAGAAAATCAGAGATACCAAGGGAACATTTCATGCAAAGATGGGCTCAAGAAAAGACAGAAATGATATGGACCTAACAGAAGCAGAAGATATTAAGAAGAGGTGGCAAGAATACATGGAAGAACTGTACAAAAAAGATCTTCACGACCCAGATAGTCATGATGATGTGATTACTCATCTAGAGCCAGACATCTTGGAATGTGAAGTCAAGTGGGCCTTAGAAAGCATCACTACAAAAGACATGTAAGATTTGCTTCAAAACAATTAGGAATATTGGTTAGTAGGTATGGGTATAAATGAAAGAAGATTAGGTAGGAGGTTCCAATTTCTCAACCTAATCCACAGAAATTTACTATGATATTCTCTTTACTTTTGCATATGTTTGAAATTTTCTAAAATAAAAGTTAAATATATAAATCAGTATAGTTTCTAGAAAAATTATATTACTGTTAGGCCCCACAAACAGAGTATGCATATGCCCATTTCCCCATATCCATAGTAACAATGAATTATAATACGGATAAGCAGTACTTTGTTTTACTTTGAGTCAGTCAGTGTATATCTAGCTCATGATGCATTAATGACAAGTAGCATTAACTTTTTCTTACTAATTATTGAAATGCAGCTTACATTTGATCACTTTTATGATCTCAAATTGGCTTTGAAGAATTCTGCTCACTTCAAAAAACTACATGAAAAGGAAATATTTTGAACATGTTGATTAAATATATATCTTATACACATTATACATATAAAGGTATAATATATTTAAGTACATATCCTAATAGACTTTCTTCCTATTCCCTTAAATATGTATATATTTTATATGGGTTTCAGCAATATGTGAATTGTGAACTTTCAGATGTTCAAGCTGGTTTCAGAAAAGGCAGAGGAACCAGAGATCAAATTGCTAACATCCTCTGGATCACTGAAAAAGCAAGAGAGTTCCAGAAAAACATCTATTTCTGCTTTATTGACTATGCCAAAGCCTTCAACTGTGTGGATCACAATAAACTCTGGAAAATTCTGAAAGAGATAGGAATACCAGACCACCTGACCTGCCTCTTGAGAAACCTATATGCAGTTCAGGAAGCAACAGTTAGACCTGGACATGAAACAACAGACTGGTTCCAAATAGGAAAAGGAGTACATCAAGGCTGTATATTGTCATCCTGCTTATTTACTTATATGCAGAGTCCATCATGAGAAACACTGGAAGAAGCACAAGCTGGAATCAAGATTGCCAGGAGAAATATCAGTCACCTCAGATTTGCAGATGACACCACCCTTATGGCAGAAGATGTAGGAGACCCAGATTCAATCTCTGGGTCAGGAAGATCTCTTGGAGAAGGTAATGGCAACCCACTCCAGTATTCTTGCCTGGAAAATCCCATGGACGGAGGAGCCTGGTAAGCTACAGTCCATAGGGTCACAAAGAGTCGGACACGACTGAGCAACTTCACTTTCACTTGTGGCAGAAAGTGAAGAAGAACTAGAGCCTCTTGATGAAAGTGAAAGAGAAGAATGAAAAAGTTGCCTTAAAGCTCAGCATTCAGAAAACTAAGATCATGGCATCCAGTTCCATCACTTCATGGGAAATAGATGGGAAAACAGTGAAAAGTGTCAGACTTTATTTTTCTGGGCTTCAAAATCACTGCGGATGTGATTGCAGCCATGAAATTAAAAGACGCTTGTTCCTTGGAAGGAAACTTATTTCCAACCTACACAGCGTATTAAAAAGCAGAGACATCCGTCTAGTCAAGGCTATGGTTTTTCCAGTGGTCATGTATGAGATGTGAGAGTTTAAAGAAAGCTGAGCATATAAGAGCTGATGCTTTTGAACTGTGGTGTTGGGGAAGACTCTTAAGAGTCCCTTGGACTGCAAGGAGGTCCATCCAGTCCATCCTAAAGGAGATCAGTCCTGGGTGTTCATTGGAGGGCCTGATGCTGAAGCTGAAACTCCAATACTTTGGCTACCTGATGTGAAGAGCTGACTCATTTGAAAAGACCCTGATGCTGGGAAAGATTGAGGGCAGGAGGAGAAGGTGATGACAGAGGATTAGATGGTTGGATGGCGTCACCAACACAATGGACATGGGTTTGGGTGTACTCCAGGAGTTGGTGATGGACAGGGAGGCCTGGCGTGCTGCGTTTCATGGGACTGCAAAGAGTCAGACAAGACTGAGCAACTGAACTGAACTGAAAATATTGAGTTATTCCCCCCCTACTCTCTCTCTCTACATATATATAAACACACTCTCTTAAATGTGTGTGTGTATATATATATATATAATATTGAGTTATTGTCTCTAAGTGATATGTTTATGAGTCATTTGAGGTTTTATTTATTGTATTTTCTAAAACAGTGAACATGTTAGTTCTGCAAGTAATAAAGTTTAAGAGTCATAGGGAAACACATAGACACACATATACAAATTAAAAACCAGAGTCAGTCAAAGGCACATTACATGTCAAGCATGTTACCTTACTATACCATTTACTCCTTGGGTATAACCTTCCAATGACAGGTTCATTGGTAGTGACACCAAGAGAGAAATCAGTCTTTTAAGTCTTTGCATCCAAAGGGGAGCAGTAAACATGGATAGTAGGTTGGAAACAGTAAATCAAAAAGATCAAAGTCCTCACAGAGAGTATAAATCAAATTGCAAAAGCTGCAAGGCTCCATCTTTGCCAAATCCATAATTTATCTATCCATCCATTAATTCAACAAACTCTCATTTAACACCTCAAAGTGCCAGGCAACAGACTGCTGCTGCTGTTGCTAAGTCACTTCAGTCGTGTCCGATTCCATAGACAGCAGCCCACCAGGCTCTGCAGTCCCTGGGATTCTCCAGACAAGAACACTGGAGTGGGTTGCCATTAGCAGAAGCAGCCGCCACACTGGTCAGGCCCAGCTCAGTCAACTCCAATCAGGGCTGGCTGACTGTCCGTGTCATTTCAGAGTATGCAGGTGGATGTGGCCGATGACGGGGGCACTCTGTTCACCTCCTCGAGGGAGGGTTCGGATCACCACTCACCTGCCCGTGAGGCCCAGTGCAGGCTCCAGGTGAGCGTACCCATGGAGGGACCAGCCCAACTGGATGGAGAGGAAGCAGGCAAGGCCTGCTCCACAGAAACCACCCAGGAGACACGGCGAGGCCCAGTCTCAGGCTGCCCACGGAGGGACCAGCCCAACTGGATGGAGAGGAAGCGGGCAAGGCCTGCTCCGCCGAAACCACCCGGGAGACACCGCGGGGCCCAGTCTCAGGCTGCCACGGAGCTCAGCACACCCGGCTCCGATCCAGAGCCCCGAGAACTCCTGCCTCTGAGGCAGCAGGAGGACCTGGAGCCCAGCACAGCAGCACACCAAGGTGAGGAGGCTGGGGCTGTGCATGTGAGTGTGTGAGGAGGGGTGCTGAGCCACACAGGGAGGAGTCCCCCAGAGCTGGGTCTGGGCCTGCAACAAAGGCTGGCCTCACACCACCCATCTTTCACACTGCAGTCAGAGGGCATCCTCTGCTGGGTATTCTTTGGGATTCTCTGGGAAGCTTTCTGTCCCCGTATGCACACATCCAAATGCTGGCGATGGGTAACCTTCTCTTCTCTCACAGCTCTAGCTCTGGCCTCTACCTACCAGCGGACTCCACGTCTAAGTCCTGTCCCTGCAGCAGTGGTGGCTCCGGGCGCAGGACCCAGGGATCCAGTGAGGCCAGATGGAGACTTGAGACTTCCCTTCCCCAAGACACCGGGCCAGCTGGGTACTGGCCGGCACACCGGGCATATGGGACGTCTGTGCTTGCGGGACCCCCGGCCACAGGCACCGATGTCCAACCCGCTCAGCATGAACATCCACCTGCACCTGCACCTGCACCCGCACCTGCTCGGGCTTTGGCTGGAGAACCCAAGTCAGGGGATGGGTCACCAGCTCCGCAGGGAGAGCCTGCCCTGGCTCGTGCCCAAGACCCAGATGCCCACCACGACTGAGCCAGCCCTGCAGGGAGAACGGGCCCCTGCTCTGGAAGGCGACCCGGAGCCCTTTCTAGAAACCCCTCGTCCAGGGGAGCGGTTGGCTCTGCAGCCTCCATCCCTTTCTGCTTCGCCCCTAGGGCAGATTGACTGCCCTTTCCCGGAACTTATTTGTATCTGGTTCCTGGGTAGCTTTCTATTCATCTTTTATGTTTTTTATGGCTTCCTGCATTTTTTTTCGTTAAGTTATTGTGAATAAATGTTCCTTTAATTGATGCGGTTTGGGAATATTAAGGCCTTCACGATGCTGTGTAACCATCACCACTGTCTACATTCGGACCCTCTCATTCTATCCCCCCACTTCCCCTGCAAAGCCTGGATCCATGCCAGGCACTCCCCATTCCTCCTTCCCCCACCTCACAACATTGAGTCTTCTTCTCTCTGCATTTCTTCCCATTCTTTGGGTGTCTGCAATCAGTGCTAATGACTGAATGTATAGAAAAATGGATTATTTTTCTGACAGAAAGGGAAAGTTACATTCGCTTCGTCTTGTTAGAATCTTGGCAGCCCCATGGTTTTTATAGTCCATGGAATTATCTCGGCCAGGATACTGGAGTGGGTAACTTTTCCATTCTCCAGGGGATTTTTCTGACTCTCCACATATTGTAAGACTAAACTTGAGACTCTTTGTTTTTATTCCATTTGAAGTAGACTTTGGGTAACGGAAAGGACAGTGTAGGTACTTTCAAGATGCCACCTGCACATGAAGCCCTTTCGCAAATGTGGTCCGAAGCTGCAGGGAGGCATTGCTGTTGTCAGTGTGACAGCTCAGCCAGAAGGGAGATGTGGAGCTCTTGCTGTTCCACACACACGGTCACAGAAGAAGCCAAAAGAGAGAGCTGGAAAACAAACACCACCAACGACCAAAAAGCGTTCCTCACTGGCCAAAGCTAGAGAAAACCCAACATCCTGTTGCCCCAAAACCCCCCTGGCAAATTACGTTCAGCAAGCAAGAGAAGACACACGTGAGGGTGGACAGGCCATGCCCATGGCCAGTGGAGTGTAGAGACGGCCTGACCTCTGCGATGAAGACACGCGCCAGTGTAAACCCTTTGCAGACGGCAGCGATGGTCATCGCCGTGTTAAGGCTTTAGTCTGGTGTCAAGATGCCCCGGGTACCACAGGAGGGAGCAGACCTGGCTCTCTTCCTCTGCCCCACATCACTCCCTCAGGAAGGCAGGTCGGGTGCTTTCAGGAGCGTGCCTGCCTGTCTGGCTCAGCCATGAGCCGCGACCACCTCCAGGGTAGACTCCACCTTCTCTTCTCTGTGCACCGAAACCCTGCACGCAGTGCCCAAGCATCGATTCTTTGGCACTCAGCTTTCTTCATGGCCCAGCTCGCACATCCATACATGACAACAGGAAAAACCCTAGCCTTGACCTACCGGACCTTGGTTCGCAACGCAATTACTGTGTCTGCTTTTGAATATGCTCTCTAGGTTGGTCATAATTTTCCTTCTAAGGAGTAAGCGTCTTTGTATTTCATGGCTGCAGTCACCATCTGCAGTGATTTTGGAGGGACCCCCCCCCAAATAAAGTCTGACACTTTTCACAATCTCCCCGTCTATTTGCCATGATGTTATGGGACCAGAAGCCATGATCTTCGTTTTCTGAATGTTGAGCTTTAAGCCAACGTTTTCACTCTCCTCTTTCATTCTCATCAAGTGGCTCTTTTTAGTTCCTCTTCACTTTCTGCCATAAGGGTGTTGTCATCCGCATATCCGAAGTTAGTGATATGTCTCGTGGCAATCTCGATTCCAGCTTGTGCTTCTTCCAGCCCAGCCTTTCTTATGATATACACTGCACATAAGTTAAATAAGCAGGGGGCCAATATACAGCATTGACTTACTCCTT
This sequence comes from Madoqua kirkii, assembly GCA_006408675.1. NCBI lineage: Eukaryota > Metazoa > Chordata > Mammalia > Artiodactyla > Bovidae > Madoqua > Madoqua kirkii. The sequence goes on from SJYC01074097.1 coordinate 19,987, forward strand.
TCCCTATTTGAAACCATTCTGTTGTTCCATGTCCAATTCTAACTGTTACTTCCTGACCTGCATGTAGATTTCTCACGAGGAAGGTCATGGGGCTGGTATCCTGATCTCTGGAACATTTTCCAACAGTTTAGTGTGATCCATCCCCTGGAATGAAAGGGACATCTTTTTGGCGGTGTTAGTTCTAAAAGATCTTGAAAATCTTCATAGGACCACTCGTCGACTTGTTTGGCATGACTGGTTGGGGCATAGGCTTGAATTACCATGATATCGAATGGTTTACCTTGGAAACGAACAGAGATCATTCTGTCATTTTTGAGATGGCATCCGAGTACAGCATTTCAGAATTTTGTTCACCCTGATGGCTACTCTATTTCTTCTAAGGGATTTCTGCACACAGTAGCAGGTGTAATGGTCATCTGAGTTAAATTCACCCATTCCAGTCCATTTTAGTTCGCTGATTCCTCGAATGTTGATGTTCACTCTTGCCATCTCCTGTTTGACCACTTCCAAGTTGCCTTGATTCATGGTCCTAACATTCCAGGTTCAAAGGGTATAATCTTTTAATTAGAAGATGAATAAATTCCCAGAATCCAATGCACAGGGTGGTGACTGTAGTTAACAATACTATATTGTATCTTGAAAGTTACTCTGAGTACCAACCTGTAATGTTTTCACCTTAATAACAAATTTAAAATGGTCATTATGTAAATAATGGATGTGTTAACTAACCTTATTGTGGCAATCATATTGGTATACGTTTTACAACTCATCATACTGTACATCTTAAGTTTATACACTGCTACATGTTTGTTATATCTCAGTAAAGCTTGGGAAAAAATCTGGTTTGGTCCAAAAGGTTCAGGAAGGAATCCCTGAAAATGTAAGAGCGATGAGTCTAGCTTTTTATGATATCAATGAAAGGTGCTGATGGAATTAAAGGAATCAGACCCATGCCCACACTAGATGCAGTGTTAGAATCCCCAAAATGTTTGAGATATACATACTGCAGAAATCCTCCAGTGCAACCTTCTTAATTTCCTGATTAAGAGACTGAGGCCCTGGGCACATCTATTTAGTGTCCTAGGAGACTCCCATTCTGAATGCTGGACTTTATTTTCCCCCCACACTCTATTTCAGGCTTCCTAGGTGGAGCAGTGATAAAGAATTCACCCGCCAATGCAGGAGATGCAGGAGACTTGAGTTTGATCCCTGGTTTGGTCCCTTGGTTGGGAAGACACCGTGGAGCAGGGAATGACAATCCACTCCAGTACTCTTGTCTGGAAAATTTCACGGACAGAGGAGCCTAGTGGGTTTCAGTCCATGGAGTCCCTAATAGTTGGACATGACTGAGCATGCACCCACACTCCATTTTACTACGAAACATTTTAAGCTCAACACTATCAGCAGCCATTATAAGCCAACCCTTGTGGTAGAGGGTGGTGATTCAAGGATGCATTTGAAGATTATGATCTGACTGGTGAGACAGACAACTTCAGAAGTAGTTATTTTATACCAGATAAAATTATTAATAGATTTAAATTTTATGACTAAGTGCATAAATGAAAACACTAAGTGGAAAAACAGGAAATGAAATTGTATATATGTTCCAATTTCATTGCTAAAAAAATACATAGAAATTCGAGACATGAAGTAAACCACTAATGAGCTAAGCATTATGGTACATGCTAAGACCGTGTGTTATAAATACTTGTGCACTTATTTGATCTCCCTTCCTTGAGGGCCAGCATCAAATTTCTGTACTTATTTTTCTTCCAGTGCATTTTGTTCCAGACCTCCCACCCAGAAGATCAACAGATGTTGAATAATTAGAGTCCCGACCTTGTGCAGCACCCACCCCAAAGGAGCACCTCTCCTAAGGAGGAGAATAAAAGATTAAGAAAGGATGTGGTTAGAATTTTGGTGGGACAGAGTCGGGCAAACATCTTAAAGGATGCTCTTTCCAAGTAGAAAAAGCCTTGGAGCCTGAAGACAGACGGAAACTGACGCGTGCCCCCTGGAGGTCGCAAGGGATGCTTGCAAGGTGACCCATGCCGCAGCCCACGAGGGTCGCGTGTTCTCAGGTCGCCTGTGGATGCCTGCAGACGCCTGAGATTCAAGACTTGCTTGGTGGAGAGCCTGTCCTGGGTGGCGAGGTCCCAGATGGAGACGGGCTTGGGATGCGGTTGGGGAAATGGTCCTGGTTCTTCTAGACAGCTGGCGTCTGAACTCGAGCTGGGGGACTGGGACACAAAGACACAATCCTGATCACCCCCAGTTCCTCCAAGCACACACTTGGTAGTATCTTCTGGACACTTTTTAAGGGATGCAGACGATCAGAGCGACAGACAGCCATGTGAACTCACTCTTGAACTTTTCCTAATGCTGGGGAGCAGAGATTCTGGAGTGAGGGCGCAACTCTTAGTAAATCCTCCCCAGGGCCTGCGTATTTCTTGCTTCCCCTTCCCCTCCCGCCGCCTCCTCTCCCCTCACCTCTCCCAGCGTCCGCCCGCATCCACGCCCCCTTTCCCCTCCCATCTCGCGGCCGTGGCACTCAGCTCGCCGCCCACCTCCCCATAGTCTCCAGGCGGTGCTGGAGGACGGCGGCCGGGCGCCCGGCTCCACTCGCGCTGTTCCAGAGCCCCACCCGGCTCTCCTGCCTCGCCAGCGTTGGGGACCGCCTTAGGGACACTTTGATTCGAGCTGGGCAGCGCCCCTGAGGACTGAGGAAGCTTCGCAGGTAAGGATGGAGACACTCCCCTTTCCCTTTTACCCCCAAGAAACGGCGAGACACCAGAACCTAGAAGTGTTCCTGAGAAACCAAGACCCACCCCAGGGAGAGCTCCTTTGAAGGGCGCTAAAGGTAGAGATCAAACTTAGCACTTTTAAGCCATCAAAGAAACTGCTCTTGCAAGGAAGCAATTCTTTGTGTTGGCCTCTGCACCGTTAATATTTAACAGTGAAAGTGTTTGCATTGGAATATAAATGGAATTCTTTTTACTTAAGCACTACCAGAGGGGACCCTCTTTATTTTTATGATTATTAACAGATGCCATTGAAAAAGGTGTAAAATGCATTCCTGGAAGGTCTACTCTGGTTGAAAGCCTCTTTGGCAGGATTACTGTGAAAGCTAGTAATCTCTTGCTCTCTCATCACGCTGGCTGCACAGGTCACTGAAAGGAGCAGTGAAAAACATTTTAAAGTGAGGAGATGAGACGAAATTGAAAAGTCCTGGATTTACTCTAAAAAATCTCTAGCAAAAATAAAGTGGGGGGCGGGGGAGACACTGGAACAAGACTGGGAAAATATTGGTAGTTGTTGCCACAGGGTGATGGGCACGTAGGGGTTATAATTTTCTGTTTCATTCTATTTCATAGTTTTCCCTGTACTTTTGGTATTTTCTATCATAAAAATTTTTTTGAAAAGTTGTAGAACACTTCCTGCCTAATTCCTCTGACCTTTTCACACTATCATTGATTTGAAAGAAGCTGCATATCCTGTCTAGGTGGTTTTTCTCCCCTATTAACCTTTCTCACTTCTGAAATTAATTCTCATTCTATCCCAAGTGCATCTGTCTCCACAGAGAATTATAAAAGTCATGTGCTGTTGCCTGGAGAACTATGCTTAGAATCTGGTTTATAATTTAGAAGAGAGAAGGTTAAAATTCCAGCCAAATAAGACATCTCAGCCTGAAAGTAGTGCCCGAGCATCATATGGAATTTTATTTTTATTAGGAAATACTAGAAGAGCTCGTTTAATGTGAGAAGAAGTTGGTCATGGATACTCTTACTTATTTTTCCTCCAGACAGCTCGGAAACTGTTGTGCTTTTAAGAATCTTCTCTGTATTTTCAAACGTGAGATTGTTTAATCTAGTGCTTGGCACATAGAATGTGCTCATTGTGTTAAAACAATCAATTGCTCATGTGAGTTAATTATTTATCTTTGCCCAGTGCTCAGCTATCCACGGCAAGCATATTACATTTTAACAGTGGGATGAGATTCAGAATTTTGGAGACTGAAGCTACCTCACTGGGTTAACTTTGCACATGAGAAATCTGAGATGGGAGGCTGGAAATAGCCAAGTTAAGTATGAAAGTTATTATTTTATGACTTTGCTTAACTAGAATATTTTCAAAAGCTTTAGAAACTTTAACAGATGTTTGCTTAGCTAAAAATACAGATCATAAGATGCTTTAAAGCCTGAAGAGCAGCAAACCTAATGCAGTCACAGATAGGCTTTGCTTTCAAATCCAACTTGCAAGATAGAAAACAAGTCAGGAGCTGTGCATTTCCTATGTCAGTGGGTGAGAGTTAGCAGAGGGTCCCCTTTGGGGCTTCCTTAGTGCCTTTCACCCAAAATTCGATTTATACACAGCATATCCTTTGCACAAACTGAAGTGTACAGGTCCTGGAAAAATGACTTAAAAAACAAAGAGTTTTTTTCTTTTTTTTTTTATTGTGATGAGAAACAGAAGTTGTGGGTTACTGTAAAATAATCAATTGTGTAACTTCACCATCTTCCTTTCCCTCCACTACTGCCAAAAATTGTAAGCAGACATTAATTATTCTGTCTCATTGCTGAAACTAAACTTGATAGTACTATCGTATTTTGAATAGAAACTGGCACATTGTCAATGAACTTCCTTGCCATTTATTTTTAGCACAGAATCAGTGGCGAGCCTACCCTTTAGAAATGGATTATGAAGTCTTTGGTAGACATGTGAAATATTTGGCAGGCTGAAGATTTTTCATGCCGCAGTGAACTGCCACACCTTTGGGGGATTGTTTAGCGGCCCTGGAGATCGTGCTGGAAGTGTGCTGGCCCCACAGAGGTTTTGGGAAATCACCTGCCAGAAGGTTGTCTGGCTGTAGACAACATCATCAGCCTAAAGCTCGTCAGGATGGGCTTTGTGACCTGGAGGTGGATTTTCTAAATGTGATCAATTCCACATGTGACAACAATCTAGTATATTATTAACCAGTTTAGACTTCTCCCCATCCTACAAGTCCTACATGTTTTTTTAAACTAAATTTGATTTTTGTAGTTTAATGAGTGTAAACCATTTAAATGTGAGATCTTAGACAGTAGGCTAGCTTCGCCTCCTAGTGGTAGCAATAGGGATAGCAGGCAAGTTCCTACCCTAGGAGTCTAGGAATATTAAACTGCTTAAGGCTCACTGAGGAGTAAGTGACTTGTATTTTTTCCTTTGTGATTTAAGCTAGAACTTTAATGTTGAAAGATATCGTAGAAGGTTTTTAGTTCAACTTAAAGACTAAAGAGGATTTATCGCAGAGATGCTTAAGCAAGGAAAGAGGCTTTGAAACGATGCATAGGATTGTAAACGCTGTATGCTTTTGTTGAATAAACAAATTTACCCGGTTCCAGCTCTCCAGTCAGCCTAGAAATACTACTCCACGTCACTGTAGGGCTTTATCATAATCTTCAAGGTTTAGTTCTAAAATTGTGTGTTGTATAATTTTTCTAAAAAGGAAAATTTTCATTTATGTTTAGGTCTCCAGACAGTGTTTTCCTCTACTATTTCTTCCTTTCTAAACATCCAAGGCAGACAATCCAAAATTTTTTTACCTAAGTGTATTCATTTCCTACTGCTGCTATAACAAACTACTACAAACTCGGTGACATAAAACACCACCTTATCTTATAGTTCTGGAGGCCAGAAGTCCAAAAAGGGTCAGCTCGGTTGCAGTTTTTTCCTGGAAGTTCCAGGAGAGAATGTCTCCTTACCGTTTACAAGATCTAGCTGCCACCCACATTTTGTACTTTATGATTGGCCTCACCCTGACCTCTGCCTCCAACTTCACAGCTCCTTCACGTTCTTGACCCTCCTGCTCGCTTCTTATAAAAGGAGCCGGGTGATTACATTGTGCTCACCTGGGTAACCCAAGATAATCTCATCACACAATCCTTAACTAAAGCACATCTGCAAAGTCTCCTTTACCAAGTAAGGAACATAGAGGCAAGTCCTGGGGATTAAGATGTGGCTTTCCTTGGGAGCTGTTACAGGCATAACTTGGAGATACTGTGGCTTTAGTTCTAGATCACTGCAAAGAAGCAGATTTTGCAATAAAGCAAGGTGTCCCAGAGCATATAAAAGTTACTGTAGTCTACTGTGTGGTAGCATTTTGTCTAAAAAACAATGCATATGGCAGTTGAAAAATATTTTATTGCTAAAAATGCTAACCATCATCTGAGCTTGAGCAAGTCCTTTTTGCTGGTCAAGGCCCCTGCCTTAATGCTGATGGCTGCTAACTAAGCAGGGTGGTGGTTGCTGAAGGCTGGGGCAGCTGTAGCAGTTTCTTAAAATAAGACAGCAATGACGTTTGCTGCATTGATTGACTCTTTGGGAACGATTTCTCTGCTATCAATTCTGTTTGACAGCATTTTTACCCACCTAGAGAACTTTCAAAACTGGAGTCAGTCCTCTCAAAGGCTGCTGCTGCTTTATCAACCAAGTTCCTGTAATATTCTAAATCCATTATTATCATTTCAACAGTCTTCAGAGCATCTTCACCATCTCAAGAAACTACGTTCTTTGCTCATCCGTAAGAAGTAACTCTTCCATCTGTTAAAGTTGTTCAGAGGTCGCAGCAATTCGGTCACATCTTCAGGCTCCACCTCTCCTTCTGAGCTGTTTCCACCACATCTTCTATCACTTCCTCTGCTGAAGACCTGAGCCCCTCAAAGCTGGCTATGAGAATCAGTCTCTTTCAAACTGTGTTGTTAGTACGTTGACTTCTTTCCACGAATCACGAATGTTCTTAATGGTACCCACACTAGTGTCTCCTTCCCAGGAGTGTTCAACTGACTTTGCCCATATTTGTCAGAGGAATTACTGTCTGTGGCGGCTGTGGCTTTATGAAATATATTTCTTAAATAATAAGACTTGAAATTCACAATGACTCCTTGATTTGTGGGCTGCAAAATGGATGTTGTGTTAGCAGGCATGAAAACAATATGCATTTTATGTTCATCTCTCTCAGAGCTCTTGGGTGATCAGGTACATCAATGAGCAGTAATATATTTTTTTTCTGGGTTAAGATTCCATTTTAATTAGATTCAGTTACTTAGAACAAGCTCACGTCTTAATAACATTTGTGCATTATCAAGGAAACCATAACTTATGGTTCTCAAAATTCAAAATCGATGAGCAGTAATATTTTGAAAGGAATCTTTTTTTTCTGAGAGTAGTTCTCAATAGTGGGATTAAAATATTCAGCAAACTGTGCCATAGAGAAATGTACCGTCATCCAGGTTTTGCTGTTCCACTGACAGAGCCCAGGCAGAGTAAATTTAGCCTAATTTTTAAGGGCTGTAGGATTTTCAGGATGGTAAATGAGCGTTGGCTTCAGCTGAAAGTCACCAGCTGCATTAGCACCTAACAAGAGGGTCAGCCTGTCCTTCGAAGTTTTGAAGCCAAGCATTAATTGCTCTCTAGATATGAAAGTCCAATGGCATCTTCTAATAGGAGGTTGTTTCATCTGCATTGAAAATCTGTCGCTCAGTGTCGCCACCTTCATGAATTATCTTAACTAGATCTTCTAACTTGCTGCAGCTCCTGCATCGGTGTTTGCTGTGTCACTTTGCACTTTCAGGTTGTGGAATGGCTTCTTTCTTTAAACCTCGTGAAACAGCCTGTGCTAGCTTCGGAGTTTTTTCTGCATCCTCCTCACTTTTCTCAGCCTTCACAGAATTGAAGAGAGTACGCTGCTCCTGACTTAGGTTTTGGCCTAAAAGAATGTGGTGGCTGGCCCGCTCTTCTGGGCAGACCATTAAAACTTTCTCCCTATCAGTAACAAGGCTGTTTTTTTCCTTATCATTCGCGTGTGCACTGGAGTAGTTCTTTTAATTTCCTTCAAGAACTTTTCCCTCGCGTTCCCAACTTGGCTAACTGGCCCAGAAGCCTGGCTTTCAGCCGATGGTATCAGCTCTCCACATGCCTTCCCCATGAAGCTTAATTATTTCTAGCTTTTGACTTGAAGTGCAACATGCAGCTCTGCTTTCTTCACTCTTCGAGGCCATGGTAGGGTTATGAATTGGCCTAATTTCAAATTATGTCTCAGGGAACAGGGAGGCCTAAGAGGGAGAGAGCTGGGGGAGAGGGCAGTCAGCGGAACAGTCGGAACACACGCAGGCCTCACTAAGTTCACTGCCTTATGTGGATGTGGTCTGTGGTACCCCCAACACAATGACAATAATAACCTCAAAAGATCACCGATCACAGATCACCATAACAAATAATAAAGACAAAGGATTACCAAAACGTGACACAGAGACACAGAGTGAGCAAATGTTGTTGGAAAAATGGCACCTAGAGAGATGGTCAATGCGGGGTTGCCATGTGGCAATTTGTAAAAAACCATAGTATCTGTGAATTGCAGTGAAGCGCAGTGAAACGAGGTTGGCTTGTACTTGGTGTACTGCGGTAAGGTCCACAGCAGTCAGAGATGCATGAAATCCTTTATAAATATTTACCAGGGTTTTGACTCTTAGTGTTTGATCCTAATAATAACGATTGCTGTCATTTGCTGAGGGCTTACTGTTCTCTGGGCATTGTGTTTATGCATGCTGCTGCTGCTAATTCACTTCAGTCGTGTCCGACTCTGTGCGACCCCATAGACAGCAGCCCACTAGGCTCCCCCGTCCCTGGGATTCTCCAGGCGAGAACACTGGAGTGCGTTGCCATTTCCTTCTCCAATGCATGAAAGTGAAAAGTGAAAGTGAAGTCGCTCAGTCGTGTCCGACCCTTAGCGACCCCATGGACTGCAGCCCACCAGGCTCCTCCGTCCATGGGATTTTCCAGGCAACAGTACTGGAGTGGGGTGCCATTGCCTTCTCTGGTGTTTATGTATGGGTTGGTACAAAAGTAATTGCAGTTTCAGACCATAAATTTTAAATCATTATAGCTAGGCTCAAACGCATCTTTGTAGGAACCATTATAATCGACACATTTTTGCCAACAAGAAGTAAGTTTGCTAATTCCTATAGCATAAAAATATGTGCTTTGGGGTTTGATAAACTCCTGAGAAGTATTTTCTGCCTCCTGCTGGTTGTAAAAGTGTCTTCCCTGCAAAAAGTTGTTGAGATGCTTGAAAAAGTGGTAGTTGGTTGGTGAGAGGTCAAGTGAATATGGCAGATATGACGTTTTAGACATCATTTCTATAGTCTAAAAGAAATATAAACAGCAAGTAATGTCACTAGCAAAACAACAAAGCAAGAAATGCACAGTAATATAATATATAACATAACCACATTTATTTAAGAATGCATTCCAATATCAAACAGCCAAGTTCAATGATGCAAAACTACAATTACTTTGCAACAACTTAATGATATTTGTGTCTCACAAAAATACTCCAAAGTATTATTCCCTGTTGAACAAATGTAGAAAGTAAGGTTTGGGGAAATTAAGTGATCTTCACAAATCATAGTGCTAAGAAGTCACCAAGTGGACTTAAATTGGTTTGACTTCAAACCCACTGCCTCCACCATCCTGGAAGCACCCCGGTTCTCACTGCCCCTCCTGGTCACACATCAAGCACGATTCCTTTTCCTGATCGCACACTTTTTAGCTTAAATGTTGCGTCCGTTTCAGTGCTCTAGTTAGTGTCTAGTTAGAAGCCCGCCTTCTCTGGGGGCTTCACTGCACTGGGAATTGAACTTTATACAATACCTAGTCTCCTGTGCATAGGCAAAAGTGACTTATGAAAGTTTTACAAGTATTCTCCAAAACCTAACGCAGCTAATGCTCACTCTCCAGCTGTCTGCTGTCACTAGTAAAGCCCCTCCTCTCCTGCCCTGGCCTTTTGCCTAAGCCAGCAGTTCTGTCTGCAGATCCAGACCATGAGGTCTGTCCCTTGTGTGTCAGTGTGGACTGAGCAGGGGGAGAATGAGAGTGGAGGAGGAGAGATGACTGGAGTGTGTTTTCACACTTATGCATGTGTGTGAGTGTCGGCAGTGATGCTGGGAGGGGCGGATGGCTTGGATCACGAATGACTCGATAAAAGACAGAGAAGTTGTCAAAAGTGGTTATGCGGTGATTGCTATGTCCAAATATGCATGAAGGTAGAAGCTGATGTTGGTCCTATAAGGCCATTGATCTGACTGAGCCCCCACAAAGTGTTTGACACATTAATGCGAAATTATGTCCCATGGCAGCAAACTATACACATGAACTTGGACAACTACCTCCCTGTCTGTTACAAGGGACCAGGTGAAAAGACAGGACCAAGTTAGTGACTTTATGACCTGATACAGATCTTTGATGGTAAATCAGCTCTTGTTCACATACAGGAAAAAAAACTCATTCAAAATATTTAATATGGTGAGCAAGCCTCTAATCCTTCATCTGCCTTCTCTGCTTAAGTTAAAATGTAAACTTTAAAGGGTAACAAACCAAAAAATAAAAGAGAAACTGAGCCTGAGAATATTATTATGTCATGCTCTGCTATATACTTTAGAATAGATTTACTTAAAAAGTTTTTTTTTTTTTTTTGTAAATTGCTCCCTCAGAGTAATTATTTTGACATTGACTGTTTTTTTTTTTTAGGTTGAAGGCCTGTTACAGTTCCAGAATTCTTAGGGTAGGTCCAGGCTTAAAATAATACATAGGAAATGCAATTCAAATGTTCTGTGGCTGGGTAATGTTTAATCACACTTAAGTTTAATAGCAATGAGAAAAATATATTACAAACCCACAGATATTCATAGAAATGAGTAGTTAGGAAAGCATTCATTTGGGATGTCTCTAAAATGAAGCTGTCCTTGAACAAAAACCAAAACAAGGAAAAAGGGAGTTTTCAGAGTGTGTCAGAAACTATCCTGAAATAAAAATATTTGAGTGTAAAATTGACTTTTTAGAAAACTAAAAGTGCTATAACTTTGCCTTATATAATTAACTGTTTTAAAGTGATATTAATTTATGTACTAAGATAGAATAATAACTATTGGGTTGGTCAAAAAGTTTATTTGGTTTCTCCATAACCATCTATGGAAATACCTGAAAGAACTTTTAGGCAAACCCGATATAAAAGAACTTATAATTGAATGCGTCCATGCTGTGGGCTCAATGGTAATTCTTTGCATATATCAATGTATTTAACTCTCACAATTATGAAGTTGAAATTACTATTATCGCTACTTTGCAGATGAGGAAACAGAAACTTAATGAACTGCCCAAATTCAGATGCCTAATAAGTGGTGAAGACGAGACTCAGCCCAGGCCTTCTTACTCCCTGGTCTGCCCTTATAACTACCACGCTGGTAGAGAAATCCAAATATTCTAAACACTTGTCAGCATTCACATTTCTAAGAAAGCATAAGCAAGCAAACGAACAAAAGTAAGAGCAAGAAATCCCTTGTAGTTACAGGTGGTTATTTCTGTTAATAGTATAGACCAGGTAAAAATGTGGAATGCTATCTGCTCCATCAGTGAGGGTCTGTCTGCAAATGCTGGTATTCCTTGTTTCCTCTCTAACTCCCTTTGGCTCCATCCATCTCATGTCCAACCCATAATCAACTATGTGTGCACTGACTCATGGTGAGGACCATAACTGCAACCTCGCTTTCATTAACCAAAACTGGAACTGGGAGCCCCAAATCCAAGCCATCTGGAAAGTGACAGGGAAGGTCACAATTATGATGGAAGACAGGATAAAGGAGGAGGTTGAGGGAAAACAAGAGACATTAAAGCTTTCAAAATACTATAGCTGCTCCACAGCCGGGGCCGAGGGTCTTTAGTTAGTGCTTTTGGGATGACAGGCGTCTGTACATATATCCATTGAACCGTGGCTTGTTCTATCAGTAAGAGCTATCATTTACACTACACTGACATTTTACCACGAGACAAACTTAGATTTTCCAAAAGAAAGTGTCCCGAGACATTTGTCCAATTTGAAATTACAGGCCAAATTAGACTAAACCCATGTCCTTTATTACTGTGATTCTGAGGTCATATGACAAGGTTCTGCTCTTCCCATACCCAAGGATAGATGTGGGCACGGCTTTTATTCCTGTGCTGCCCTGCAGCCGAGTCCCTCAAAAGGCCCTGGCCAGGGCTGGCCAACTGATGCTCTTGCATCATCTGTAGCATTGGAGGTTGGAGGCATTACAGACAAACCTACTGAATTTGAATCTTTTCAGATGTACTATTAAATCACTCATATGAACGTTTGTGTTTTTTTTTCTACCAAAGGCTGAATCTTCCAATATTACTGTTGTTGTTGTTTAGTTGCTAAGTCATGTCCAGCTCTTTGAGACCCCATGAACTGTAGCCTTCTAGACTCCTCTGACCATGGAATTTCCCAGACAAGAATACTGGAGTGGGATGCCATTTCCTACTCCAGGGGATCTTTCTGTAATAGCTGTTGCTAACACAGAAAAGTGTGACGTTCAGAATAAATCTACTTTGTACACAAAGAGGAAGCAGGGGGCATGTGAAACCTGGTTAAGCAGTCACCCCTGGAAAAACCTTCTGAGGAGGGGCTCAAGCTGCTGCCCCAGGACTTTGGCTGCTGTGGTTCTGAACTGTACTGAGTATCAGAGTTGCCTGGATGGCTGGTTAAAACGTACATAGCCGGGAACCCACATCCCTCCTGGAGAGTTTTGAACAGTAGGTCTGGGTTGGGTCCTGAGAATGAGCATTTTTAACAGGTTCCTAGGGGATGCTGGCACTGCTTGTTTGAGGACCACAACCTGGGAATTCCTTGACGTGGCAGAGTTTATTCTGCAACATGCAAGTATAGAATCTTACTAACAAATTAAAAATATTATTTTGAGTGGTTTGTATTTCAGTTTGAAGCCAAAGGCAAGGGAAAACAAAAAACAATGTCCCTGCTCAGAGTAGTCAGGAAGGAGGAGATTCCCATTATTCACAGGAGGGTCTGCCTTTTTGAAGGCCTTCTGTTTAGGCCTTCAACTGATTGGATGAGGCCCATCCACATTAGGGAGGACAATCTGCTCACCGTAGTCTACTAATTCAAATGTTAATTTCATCCAGAGACACCCTTTCAGACATACCCAGGATAATATTAGACAAAATATCTGGGCACCTTCTGGCCCAGTCAAGCTGGCACATAAAATTAACCATTACATGTAGCTCTTAAAAGTCTGCCTACAGAATTAATGCACAGGGTGCATGTTTTATTTGGTAAAGAATAGGGAAACTTGATTCATATTCCAGTTCAGTGATTTGCACAGTAAAAAACCATCTTGTCAATTATAATTCAGTATTTGCATTATGCCTATCCAAGCCCTAAGTAGCTGAAAACTTGCAAGGCTAAATTAAACAGTACTGAAAACAGAAACATGTGAGCAATACCACAGTACCTAGATTTAGATGCTCTTCCTTTTGCTTGGGAATGCCTTTGACTCATTTATTACTCCACAGATCACTATCATCAAATGTTAAAATGTACAATGTGATTCTCTGTAGTTTTTAATGAAGATAATTGGCTGACTCACTCTTTAATGTAATCATATATTAAGTATACAATGAATGGCTGTTATCATGCATGTAGGGCTAACTTAAAATAATTTTTAAAAATATTCCTATACCAAAAAATTTGTTTGATTGACATTTTGCTAAGGATCAAATAGATAAATATATATTTATGTCTGGGGTCCCTAGGAGTCAGACACGACTGAGCAACTTCACTTTCACTTTTCACTTTCATGCATCAGAGAAGGAAATGGCAACCCACTCCAGTGTTCTTGCCTGGAGAATCCAGGGACGGGGGAGCCTGGTGGGCTGCCATCTATGGGGTCGCACAGAGTCAGACATGACTGAAGCGACTTAGCAGCAGCAGCAGCAGCAGCATGTATCTTTAAAAAAATCATCTACTTTGGTCTGTTGATAAACTAAGAGGCAGCAAATAATTGATTATTAATTAAATCATTTAAATTTAATAATTTAATCATTTAAATCATTTTAATTAAATAATTAAATCATTTAAAAATAATTAAATGATTTTAGCATTTTGTTTTAAGGGAATGACAACTTCTCATCTTGGGAACTACCCAATAAAACATATAATTTCAAGATCTCAGTGGTTACTGAGCTGTTAGCCTTATTCATTCCAATCCAATTAAATAAAATGGATGAAATACTCATTATGGAAACTGCATAGAAGGTACAAAATACTAGGTGGTTCAACAAAATCATTACCAATATAATTACTGTTTTGTGTAAAATCAAATTTGCCATGGTAGTGATTAGAAAATACTGTACATGAGTGTGGATTTTTCCTGAAATATATTTACTGATTTGGGGGACAATATCCATCAGTCTATAGAAGAATGTCCTGTCTCCAAAATAAAGTACAAGCTATTAGGCCAAAAATTCAGTTTAATATTCACCCAAATCACCATTACTTAGCATTCAAGTGTGAGCAAATAGAAAAAAATGGTAAAGATTATTCTAAAGTAGAAGTAAAGATTATTCTAAACTTGCTTAACATGTTTTAATATACAATGATTCAAAATAATTACATCATATTTTAATGAAAAGATCATGTTTAAACAACAAAGAGATTAATGTAGTATATGTTTTTGCTTTATCAGAAGGATGTTATTAGTTTGTTAATAAAACTCCATACTTGGATGTGGCAAGATGAACTCTGTTGTGTCACGAGACGCCCATATTTGGCTCAGCATCAAAGGCAGCTTTTGCTTTTCCTGCCAGTGCTCAGGATCTTAGGGGTGTACCATGGTTTGTGGGCCATTCCTGACATTCTGTATTAACTTTCTTTACCATGCAAAGGCTTATCACAAAGCCGTGAGAGTGAAGGATTATAGGCATAAACTAACCTTGAACTGCCTTTGGTTTATACAAAGTGCAAAGCATTTGCTAAGCCTGGATATGTTAACTATTAGTTAAAAACAACTTGGAACATAGCTCACAAATTTCCAAATTGCTGCTCCAAAGAATGTTACACCCCCCCTTACTCTCACTGACAAATAGCAATTCTAGGAAGAGATTTACATGCCAGCAAACCTAGGGAAGCAGGAAAAGAAGGCAAGAAGATGTAAATAATAGATGAGATATTATACAATTCACCAAGTACTGGCAACTTTCAATGGCTCTCAGGTGATGAGACTCATGATGAAAAGGTCCCATTAACCTATGATTTAATCACGATCGTGCTCCCCCAAGTGGTAAATCCAGGACAATTTCCTGTGCTCTATAAACTCTTACAATGTTAATATCCAGTAAAATGTCACTATAATACATTTTTGTATATTGCTTTGCTTGGGTGGTATTTCCAAACACAACTTTGTTTTTAAAAAGAACAAGGTATATTTTTCTTATTTTTTAATAAAACAGCCTGTGCTCTGTACTCTTTAGGATAAGGGGCTCTGCTTGTAAAAAAATCAAAGCAGGTCAATAGTAGAGGAGCTCCGGCTGACTCACGTCAGTGTATGGCAAAACCAATACCGTACTGTAACACAGAATAAAGTAAAAATAAAATTTTTAAAAAATAAAAAAGATAAAAAATAAAACTACTAATGAATATTTCAGAATATTATCTGATGATTTAAAAAAATTTTGTAATGTAGACCATTTTTGAAGTTTTTTTATTTATGATGTTTATTAAACTTTTTTAAAATTAATTTTTAATTGGAGGATAATTGTTTTACAATATTGTGTTGGCTTCTTCCATACAACGTGAATCAGCCATAATTATGTCCCCTCCCACTTGAACATCCTCCCAACGCCATCCCACTTTTCCAGGCTGTTAGAGTACTGTGTTGGAGAAGGCAATGGCAACCCATTCCAGTACTCTTGCCTGGAGAATCCCATGGATGGAGGAGCCTGGTAGGCTATGGTCCACGGGGTTGCGAATAGTCTGACACGACTGAGCGACTTCGCTTTCACTTTTCACTTTCACACGTTGGAGAAGGCAATGGCAACCCACTCCAGTGTTCTTGCCTGGAGAATCCCGGAGACGGGAGAGCCTGGTGCGCTGCCGTCTATGGGGTCGCAGAGAGTTGGACACGACTGAAGCCACTTAGCAGCAGCAGCAGGATCAGAGTACTGTGTTGAGCTCCTTGTGTTATACAGCGACTTCCTGGTTTTGCTTTTTCTTTCTTTCCACTCAGTCGTGTCTGACTCTTTGCCACCTCATGGACTATATAGTGCATGGAATTTTCCAGGCTAGAACACTGGAGTGGGTGGCCTTTCCCTTCAGGGGGTCTTCCCGAGGCAGGGATCAAACCCAGGTCTGCCGCATCTCAGGCGGATTCTTTACTAGCTGAGCCACAAGGGAAGCCCAAGAACACTGGAGTGGGTAGCCTTGCCCTTTCCAGTGGCCCTTCCAGACCCAGGAAATGAACCAGGGTCTCCTGCATTGCAGGCAGATTCTATACCAACTGAGCTATATATGATAATATATGTTTCAATGTTACTCGTAATTCGTCCCACCCTCTCGTTCCCTCGCTGTGTCCAAAGTCTGTTCTCTATGCTGCATCTCTATTTCTGTCCTGCAGATAGGTTCATCAGTACCCTTTTTCTACATTCCATATAGATGCATTAATATACGATAGTTTATCTCTGACTTACCTCACTCTGTATATGTAACAGGCTCATTTCTGTTTTACATTTTGTTTTTTTGTCTGTGAGGCATGTGGGATCTTAGCTCTCTGACCAATCTCCTGCATCCGGGGTTGGGGACGGGACGGGGAGCTGAGTGGTGGTGAAGTCTTAACCACTGGACCGCCAGGGAAGGCTGTATCATTTAATGATTTTAATTGCACCATCAATCAGCTTGGCCTGCAAGCTGTGATTCAGGAAATAGTGTATTCTAGTGAAGGCCTTTTTAAAAATGTTTTTTCCAGTGAATGCTTTTTTGAGCTCTATGCTAGTCGTTTACATTCTAGAGATGAGGAATTTATGGTCCGTGCCTTTATTAAGATGCTAAGTTCAGGGATAGTGTCAGACATCTGTTGGTATATTTATTTCTAGATCATCTGGAGATAAGGTTGCAGGAGACCTTGGAAGGAAGAGGGTGTGGCTTAGGCACCAGAGGACCCCACTTGCCCTTCTTTTTATTCTCCCATTTTGGGCTGTCTGGAGAGGAAGAGGGGAAGATGGTAGGCGGGGGTGGGATGCATGGGGATTAGTGCTGGTGGAGGGAAGTTTGAGTGAAATCAAATTTACTGATTTTGGATGTCTGTAAGAGCCTGCTTAGTATGGTGTTTATCTAATCTCAGTAAAATCTAAGTACAGTGAAAATAAGGACTCCTCTTAGTGGTGAAGCTACATTTAGGACTCAAGATCTAAATGAATGGTAATTAACATTTAAACAGAAAGCAGTATAGGTTCATCTGTACCACTTTTCTAGATTCCACATATATGCATTAATATATGGTATTATTTTTCTTTCTGACTAATGTCTGTCCATGTGGGAACCTGCTGTACGGCCAGGGAGCTCAGCTCAGTGCTCTGTGGGGACCTAGGTGGCTGGGACTGGGGGGTGAGGGTCCAAGAGGGAGGTGATATATGCATACCTATAGCTGATTCACTTTGTTGTACAGCAGAAACTAACACAATATTGTAAAGCAACTATACCCCAATAAGACAAAAAGCGTAAAGCTTCTGTCTTTTTTTTTTTCTTCCTGTTTTAAAGGACAAGATAGAAGAACAAATGGGAGCTATGCTCTTCGGGTTGATGCTTTTCACCCTTGGGTGGACCCTCATCGATGGATCTGAAATGGAACAGGATTTTATGTGGCACGTGAGAAAAATACCCCGACTTGTCAGTGACAGGACCTTCCATCTCACCAGCCCCGCCTTTGAAGCAGATGCTAAGTGGTGTTAAATCGAGTGTGTGGCATCGAATGCCAGAAAGATCTCCCAGCCCCCAGCCTTTCTGACCTGGAAGACTCTCTCTCCTATGAGACTGTCTTTGAGAATGGGAGCCGAACCTTGACCAGGGTGAAAGTTCAAGGTTGGGTCCCTGAGCCAACTCAAAACCTCACCTCACAAGGAGCACCCGTGAGGAGAAAGAGACAGGTGTATGGCACCGACAGCAGGTTCAGCATCTTGGACAAGAAATTCTTGACCAATTTCCCTTTCAATACGGCCGTGAAGCTCTCCACAGGCTGCAGTGGCATTCTCATCTCTCCCAACCACGTCCTAACCGCTGCCCACTGTGTCCATGATGGAAATGACTACATCAAAGGCAGCAAAAAGCTAAGAGTAGGCTTGCTGAAGATGAGAAATAAAGGGGGTGGCAAGAGACGTCGGGGGTCGAGGAGGAACAGGAGAGAAGTGAGTGGTGCTGCAAGAGAGGGGAGCCAAGACAGTCTGAAGGAGACAGCCAAGGCTGGAAGGAGGAGAAAGGGACCTGCTCGGGGTCAGAGACCTGCTGACGGGAAGCCTTCCTTCCAGTGGACCCGGGTCAAGAACACCCACATCCCCAAGGGCTGGGCTAGAGGAGAGAGCGGAGACCAGGCCCTGGACTATGACTACGCCCTTCTGGAGCTGAAGCGCCCTCACAAGAAGAAATACATGGACCTGGGAGTCAGCCCCACCATCAAGAAGCTGCCCGGTGGGATGATCCACTTCTCAGGCTTCGATCAGGACAGGGCAGATCAGTTAGTCTACCGGTTTTGCAGCGTGTCTGATGAGTCCAGTGACCTCCTCTATCAATACTGCGATGCCGAATCAGGCTCCACTGGCTCCGGGGTCTATCTGCGTTTGAAAGAGCCAGACAAAAAGCGGTGGAAACGCAAAATCATTGCGGTCTATTCTGGCCACCAGTGGGTGGACGTGCATGGTGCTCAGAAGGACTACAACGTGGCCGTGCGCATCACGCCCCTCAAGTATGCCAGATCTGCCTCTGGATGCATGGGGATGATGCCAGTTGTACCCACGGCTAACAGATACCTGAAACGAGGTCGTCGATGATCTGGACATGGCAGAGAAAGGCAATTTTGATTTATTGTAGCAAAGATCACTTCATAGGTTTTGCCCGGACTTGAACCCTGTCAGTAGCATTTCAACATTTTTAATGTTTCCTTTTTTTCAAAAGCTATTCATACATTTTTAAAAATGTGTAGGTATACATCTTGAAACTAGATGGGTACTTTAATGCCAAGTGTATAGTCTTCGTTACATGGTGATAAGTTTCATTTGTGGGAAAGGTGTTGTTTCTTTCTGCCTTTTTAAAGATTGGACACTTTAAAATTTCAAGCATAAATATTATGTGATTTCTCAATGGACTAACTCTCAGGGTCCTACTCTAAAAAGAGGCTTATAGGGTGCTGGCTGCGTATTAAATGTGGAACTGCATATGCAGAAGTGGACAGTCCCATGGCTACAATCAAATGTGAGGCAGTAATTTACAACACACTCTGTACTACTCTGAGATAGACCCATCAGCCTATGCTGTCCCTCTTTGTTTATACTGTGTTTTCCATTGGGTCTAAGAAACTTTTAGGTTTGTTTTGTTTTTAAGAATTACAAGGAACAGAAAACTTTATAAATAAAACTATTAACTATTTTACTGCCTGAAAAAATACCAACTGAAGTGTTCTTATTTATGGAAGAAATACTTTGTTCTATGAAATAAATTTAGTTTAAAAATAGGGAAGTTGAAACACTTTCAGATTTCAAGTTTTTAACTCATTCAAAATATGGACTTTTCAGGTATGCATAGGGAAGACCGTTGAAAAGTTATAAACCATCAGGTATTGAAAGCCTGCGTCATTTTACGCCACACAACCTCCTATGAACAAGGTGTTACAGTTTTAGACAAGGAAGTCTAAGTCTTTTTCAAGGAAAAGCCCTTTCATCCCCTTGACAAAGTTATTTTCTTAACAGGGCCATAGATATATTATTGGTGATTTCTCGATTAGGGGATTTTTATATATGTCCTTTTAACAAGATGAGTATAATTTATGAATATAATTTTTTTAAAATTCTGATTATTTTTACTAGGGACCAAGGCTATATCCTCACTTGGGCAGTCTCAGAAGACACGAGTCCAGTGACCACCCTGGGGCAAAACTCAGAGTAGGCACTGAATACTATTTCTTCAGTGAACAGATATTTGCTGAATGACTTGTAAGAAGGTTGTGCAGTTGCTTAGTCATGTCTGACTCTTTGCAACCCCATGGATTGTAGCCCACCAGGCTCCTCTATCCATGGAATGTTCCCAGCATGAATACTGCAGAGGGTTGCCATTTCCTCCTCCAGGGGATCTTCCTGACAAATAAGTGCGTTAGTTTAGGCCATTGTGTTTAAAGGGTTTTAGTGATCTGTAACTGAGTGCACTATAAAACTTAGGAGCTGTAGCTAGCCCTGATTTCTGGGCTGTTCTTCCTGGCAGTTTCAAGAATACAGATTCTTCTTTTGGAACAAACCCAAGTCATTGATTCTGCCTGAGTTCAAAGTTATTTTACTTGTTATTATTTTCCATAGTAAGAAGTTATATCCTTGTCTAGTATACAAAGGGAATACATGACTAGATAATTATAAAAAGTGATTTTGTAAATGGTATTGAAAATAGCTGAAATTTCATACAAGTTATATTCTTTTATAACATGAATCTGTTAGAAATCATTCAATAAATCAACTGTAACTCTTACTATGTTTGTATATATGTTTTATATACAGGGTTTTAGCACATATTCAATTAAACTGCTTATTAAAAAAATTCTATTTAATTCTAAGCACTTTTTGCTGGGAAGCATTTAACTACCAGTAGTAGTGGAATAGGGCTGGTGTCTCAAAAATTTTAATCAGATCCTTTTAGGGGAAACATCTATGTGATCACTGTGACTCAAACATTTGCACACTTGCAAACACACACACACACATTCCTCACCTTAGATTCTTATAAAATAAGTCCTGGGTTTGAGTCAGTTTGGAGAATTTAGAACGCTCAGCATCAGTAGTTTGGGTCTTAAGGTTAAGTTCTGAATGTACATGATTTCCTTAAAATCAATGTACAATATACTTTCCAAAAATACAAAAGCTTAGCTCAGTTTATTTGCACAGATTTGATTCTCTCATTTTCTTCTCTTTCCCAAGAGAATCATGAATCTTATGAGACTCATCTGGGACCACTAAAATGTACTATTTATATTACTCAATTTAACTCAACATACTTTTTCTGTTATACTTATCAGATTTAAAATAGAAAACTAATTTTAATTCTCTTAGCCAAACACATATACCCACATACACATGTAATGTCTACTGACTTACTGCTTAGAGAGACTTATCAAGGGGTGAATTCAAAGAAGTATTTATAAAACAACTGAAACTCAGAATTGTGAGTTTTTTCTTTATCCAAATAAAATATTTCATTTTATTTATGTTTTTCTCTTGCTCAAATCAATAAGTGTATGGGCAGAAGAGACTTAACAGTCTTTCCTTTTTGATACTTTTCGTAGTTAAATCCCAAATGTTCATTTTGAATAAGATTTAAATATATGTATAATCAAGATCAGAGTTCTGGACAAATCATTACCCTTTTTATTTGTAGGTCAAAGAATTCTTTGAAATTCTTATTTCTTAGAATCCCAGTATTAGAAGAGAACATAAAGATCATCTATTTTAATTCCACAATTTCGATTTTAATTTCCCTCCACAGCATTCCACTGAAGGGTTTGTCTAGTAATAAGAAAAACCTTTCACCACTTAAAGATTATTAGTTATTAAAACTAATTCAGAAATATAATTTATTGCTTTAAATCATTAGTTCATTTTGCTATGTATTGCAAAAATTGTACAGTGCTTATCTTGCATTTTAACCCAATCTTGACAATTTTAATTACTCATAATTCTTTGGCCTTATACTAGTAAATCAAAAATTTACTATCACCAAAAATGAACTGTGATCATTAACTAAGAATCCTGGATTAAGGCAATTGAACCACTGTGCCACCAACAGAAAATTCACTTAAAGTAAAAAAAGTAGGGAAAACCACCAAACCATTCAGGTATGACCTAAAGTATATCCCTTATGATTATACAGTGGAAGTGACAAATAGATTCAAGGGATTCGATCTGATAAACAGAGTGCCTGAAGAACTATGGACAGAGGTTCATGACTTTGTACAGGAGGTGGTGATCAAGACCACCCCCAAGACAAAGAAATGCAAAAAGGCAAAATGGTTGTCTGAGGAGGCCTCACAAATAGTGGAGAAAAGAAGAGAAGCTAAAGGCAAAGGAGAAAAGAAAAGATATACCCATATGAATGGCAGAGTTCCAAAGAATAGCAAGGAGAGATAAGAAAGCATTCCTCAGCAATCAATGCAAAGAAAGAGGAAAATAATAGAATGGGAAAGACTAAAGATCTCTTCAAGAAAATTAGAGATACCAAGGGAACATTTCTGCAAAGACGGGCACAATAAAGGACAGAAATGGTATGGACCTAACAGAAGCAGAGGGTACTAAGAGGTTGCAAGAATACACAAAAGAACTGTACAAAAAAGATCTCCATGACCCAGATAACCACAGTAGTGTGATCACTCATCTAGAGTCAGACATCTTGGAAATGGGAAGTCAAGTGGGCCTTAGGAAGCATTGCTATGAATGAAGTTAATGGAGGTGATGGAATTCCAGTTGAGCTATTTCAAATCCTAAACGATGATGCTGTGAAAGTGTTGCACTCAATACGCCAACAAATTTAGAAAACTCAGCAGTGGCTACAGGACTGGAAAAGGTCAATTTTCATTCCAATCCCAAAGAAAGGCAATGCTAAAGAATGTTCAAACTACCACACAAATGTACTCATCTCACACACTAGCAAAGTAATTCTCAAAATTCTTCAAGCCAGGCTTCAGAAATATGTGAACTGTGAACTTCCTGATGTTCAAGCTGGTTTTAGAAAAGGCAGAGGAACTAGAGATCAAATTGCCAACATCCACTGGATCATAGAAAAATCAAGAGAGTTCCAGAAAAACATCTACTTCTGCTTTGTTGACTATGCCAAAGCCTTTGACTGTGTGGATCACAACAAATTGTGGAAAATTCTTCAAAAGATAGGAATACCAGACCAACTGATCTGCCTCCTGAGAAATCTACATGAAGGTCAAGAAGCAACAGTTAGAACTGGACAACGGCTTCTAAATTGGGAAAGGAGGATGTTAAGGCTGTATATTGTCACCCTGCTTATTTAACTTAGATGCAGACTACATCTTGTGAAATGCCAGGCTGGATGAAGCACAAGCTGGAATCAAGATTGCTGGGAGAAATATCAATAACCTCAGATATGCAGATGACACCATCCTTAAGGCAGAAAGCAAAGAAGAACTAAAGAGCCTCTTGATAAAAGTGAAAGAGGAGAATAAAAAGTTGGCTTAAAACTCAACATTCAAAACACTAAGATCATGGCATCCGATCCTATCACTTCATGGCCAGTAGATGGGGAAACAATGGAAACAGTGAGAGACTATTTTTGGGGGCTCCAAAATCACTGCATATGGTGACTGTAGCTATGAAATTAAAAGATGCTTACTCCTTGGAGTAAAAGCTATGGCCAATCTAGACAGCATATTAAAAAGCAGAGATACTACTTTGCCAATAAAGGTCCTTCTAGTCAAAGCTATGGTTTTATCCAGTAGTCACATATGGATGTCAGAATTGGACTATGAAGAAAGCTGAGCACTGAAGAATTAATGCTTTTGTACTGTGGTGTTGGAGAAGACTCTTGAGAGTCCCTTGAACCGCAAGGAGATCCAACCAGTCCATCCTAAAGAAATCAGTCCTGAATATCATTGGAAGGTGAAGCTGAAACTCCAATACTCTGACCACCTGATGGGAAGAACTGACTCACCGGCAAGGACCCTGATGCTGGGAAAGACTAAAGAAGGGGATGACAGAGGATGAGATGGTTGGATGGCCTTAATGACTTGATAGACATGAGTCTGAGCAAGCTCCAGGAGTTGGTGATGGACAGGGAAGCCTGGCATGCTGCAGTCCATGGGGTCACAAATACTTGGACATGACTGAGTGACTGAACTGAACTGAACCAAGCACTGGGCATTATAAGGAAGTGGCTCTAGAGGTATAAAGAGCCTGAAAATATCTTCATTATTCATTAATGTGGTTTTCTTGTAATGTTTATTTTGGCTACTGATTTTTAAAAGTACCTGCCAAGGCTTAAAAATATTTTTATTGAAACTAAGTTTTAGAAACATTGGAGATGTTACTTATCCCATTTTTTAAAGCTCCAATTGATTAACAGGAGAATCTTTTCAATAAACTGATTTTTCTTTCTTCAATGGTCAAATCATAAAGTTCAGAGATATTTAGGATATTTGGTCCAATTGGTGGTGAAATCACGTTCTCATTTGGAGTCCGTGTATAGGCAGATGCACAATTCTTTACTGATTCACCATTCAACTAAGGGGGAAAATCACACTTTGATAGTTTTCTTTTCTAAATAAAGTCTAGGCGGGCATGCGTGAATTCTAATTTGCTCCACTTGTTCCTAACTCTGTGTGACCCTATAGACTGCAGCCTTCCAGGCTCCTCTGTCCATGGGATTCTCCAGGCAAGAATATTGGCAAACCCCATTGCCATGCCCTCCTTCAGGGAATCTTCCCAACCTGGGGATGGACCCTGCGTCTCTCATGTCTAAAGTGCATTGGCAGGTGGGTTCTTCACCACTAGTGTCACCTAGCAAGCACAGTTTGATCCCGTTAGTGAGCCTGTCTAGAGCAGGATGGCCGAAGTAACTTGTGATCCCAGTTTGGGCTAGTCTGCTTTACCCACAGGCAAGGTTAATTGTCTTAATCAACTAGGGCCGCCATAACAAAATAGCATAGACTGGGTGGCAAAAACAACAAAAAAATTATTTCTCAGTTCTGGAGGTTGGAAAGTCTGGCCAGGTAGGTTGCATTCTGAGGCCTCTTAACTTGGCTTGTGATTCCGTGACCTCTTCTTTGTGTATTCTAGAGAGAGAAAGAGAACAAGCTCTTTGGTGTCTCTTCCTACAGGGGCACGACGCCCAGCATGAGGGCCCGACTTTCACGGCCTCATCTAACGGATATGACAGTGGACACTAAGAAAGGCTGAGTGCTGAAGGACTGATGCCTTTGAACTGTGGTGCTGGAGAAGACTCTTGAGAGTCCCTTAGACAGGAAGATCCAACCAGTCCATCCTAGAAGAAATCAACCCTGAATATTCATTGGAAGGACTGATGCTGAAGCTGAAGCTCCAATACTTTGGCCACCTGAGTAGAAGAGCCCACTCATTGGAAAAGACCCTGATGCTGGGAAAGATTGAAGGCAGGAGGAGAATGGGACAACAGAGGATGAGATGGTTGGATGGCATCACTGCCTCAATGGACACAAATTTGAGCAAACTCCGGGAGATGGTGAAGATGGGAAGCCTGGCGTGCTGCAGTCCATGGGATCGCAAAGAGTGGGACACAACTGAGCGACTGAACAGCAACAGCAAAGCCCCGCTGCCAAATACTACTGTACTGGGGGTAGGGCTTCAACCTATGGATTTTGGGGAGACACAAACATTCAGCCTATAACAAGTATCTATTCCAAACCCCCAAGTTGAAACTTGTATCAGGCCAAGGGAACTCATAAACAAAGCAATCAACAGAGGAACTAGGCAACGAGGTACAATGGCAGCCCAGGCTAACCAATCCCCTTTTCCTCACGTTCATGATCATTATCTCAAGTGTTTATACCTGGCACAGAGGATGTGCTAAATATATGCTTAAAAATACCACCCAGTATACCTTGCCGCTTACTCTGTCAGAACTCTGTACTGTATGATAAGGCTCCAAATACTAAAGGTATTATCGTAACTGCATATTGTGTATGTTCAAGTAATGGAGATGTTGATTTGCAGTGAGAATTTTAATATCAGAATATTGTAATATGCTACAGGAGTCATACACATGCCACATTCCTTTAGAGGCTATGGTATTTCTGATAAATGTATCTTCCAACCAAAGGGTGCCAGGCTGCTACAGCCATACCTCATCCCCTGCTCTGCCATGCAAACGTTTCATCAGATAATCTCTGCTTCAAAACTTGCCTCCAAGTCTTTCCTTTGAGCAATATTTTAAAACTTCCAATAACATGTTAAAATGCATCTCTTTTTCTCAAGCTCGGGACAAGTAGTCTACATAGAATACCTACTTCAATCCACATTGCAGTGAGTGTGGCCATGTGATCCATTATTCCCTTCCAGTGTAGTTTTACCAAACTGAGACAATATGATATTTTTATCTGTATTTGTAAATGTTTTACTAGTAGGAAAACTTGCATTTATGTTATTGAAATCACTGCGTATGCATTTATACACTGAAATGTGTGTGATATATACTCTAATGCATACGGCGTAGGTAAGAGCAAAACTCTGAAAACTATTCACACAACTGAATACAGATGAGTTTGGCAAGTTCCTCTCACCTTTTGCTCAGCATAACTTCCATTCGGTTTCATCAGTGATTTGTAACGTACCATACAGTGAACATCTCACTTATCCAGAATTTCCTCTGCTGGTAGGTGAAGTCGTTCAGTCGTGTCCGACTCTTTGCGACCCCATGGACTGTAACCTACTAGGCTTCTCCGTCCATGGGATTCTCCAGGTAAGAAGACTGGAGTGGATTGCCATTTCCTTCTCCAGGGGATCGTCCCGACCCAGGGATCGAATCCAGGTCTCCTGCACTGGAGGCAGGCGCTTTAACCTCTGAGCCACCAGGCAAGCCCGTATCCAAAACATAACAAAAATATTAAGTTCTAAATGTTATTCTCTGCTGACAATGGATGACATGAAGTTACGTTTACTCTGGAAATGATATTAACAAGTTTGGTCATCTCATTTCCCAAAACATAACTGAAGACAGCTGCCAAGACAAGTCTAGAACAATGCCCCAAAATAACAGCCTGACAAAGGAGGATGCAGACAAACTGCATGGAAACTCCTGCACGTGCAAACCCTAGAGCAGCAGCAAAAGCAGGGCTTAAAGCTACAAAGTTACAGGAGTTCAGAGCAACGGACTTTGGTGCTAGTAGCTAAACAAATGATGTTAGCTTCTGAAAGTACACCAATATATGTTATGTTCCAGTGTGACTGAACAACTGATAAAAATTTTAGTTATGTTCAGTATGAGTTTTAGAAGGTATCATAGAATGTTTTTCATAAAAGAATTTAACATATATTATTAAAGGTTTGTTTAAAAGAAGAGAAACGCCTGTGGTCTACAGAATTGACTTGCTTTTGTACCAAGTGAAATCCTAAGATCAAAAATCAAGGAAGAAAAAAAAAAACTTTCCTAAATATTTTATTATATCCTCCAAATCCTTAACCATTAAATACTTGTGGATTTTGACTGTTAAAGCGGTACTGAAAGTTTAGAAGTAGCCGTACAGCTGAATTCAACTTATGCATACACAGCACTATGACATACAAACAGTGACTCTTGTGTACTGGGAAAAACTCAGGATGTGAAATACAGTACTTTTAACTGTCTAACCCTAGTAGACTGCCCTGTATAAAGTAAATGGCCACCAGATATAGTATGCTGATAACTATAATACTAACTACAATATATAATTAGAATTATATAATTACTAATTAATTACAGTTATAATACTAATTATAGAAATTATCCACTATGATGGAAAAGAGGAAAGACTGGAATTTCCTAAAGGCAGAGATCATCCATCAGTCAACCTTTAAAGAACTGGTGTGAGTGTGAATGAGTGTGTATGCTGGCATGTCTTGGGAGCATTGGGGTAATGCAACCAGAAACTCTGGTTTCTGAAACTAGTCAACTTCCCCTCCCCATCAAGGCACTCCTAAGCTTCCAGCTTACTGGGGTTTCGCCAACAACACAATGTTTTGCTAAGAACTGCCTATTAAGGAACTACTCTCGTCTCAGCTAGATAAAGCCCTTAAGGAGCTTCCCAAGAGTAATCCTTAGACTACAGAGGTTTCTGGAAGATAAGAAGTCCCTTTCTGTTCCAAGCATGCCCTGTTCTCCTTTTAACTGACAGGAGTAAAAACTGCAACTTTTCCTTTACTTAGGATTGAAATTACAGCTACTGACCCTGACACCAGATCACAAAACAACATAAACCTCAGGGTATAGGAGAAAAAAACACACTAGTAAACAGTAGAGAGATCTAAGAGACCACATTCATTTTTTTCCCCTTCAAAATGCCTTTAAATGATCAGTTGTTAGAAAACTTTGCAGTGAATAATCTTAGAAGATGTACCTTTTAAACTTTTCAGAAGTTTTTCTTTTCAGTATCTACAAAGTGCCATTTAGTTTTTTTTTTTTTCTTTTAAAAAATCAGAATGGGCTTGGGGCCAAAATTCTACTGCCAAACAAAAGTACCACTTTATCAAGCAACTGCCTAAAAATAAAAGCGTATTATTTTTGAGACAGAACCAAATTTAGTATTCTGCCACTGTACTTGGAACATGTACTTTAAAAGGCTCTCTTTGTGGCCTGGGAAAATAAGCGACACCATTGTACCCACCCAATGGGCAGCTGCCCCACTTCATGTAGATGGTACGTGGCTGATGTGGCTCGTGGAAGATCTCCTGGGCACTCATAGGTCAAACATCTTTCCTGCACACAGCCACCAAATGAAAGCTTGGGTTTTGGTGTAAGCTAATGTATCATAATGTCTTAGGGACCATCCTTTTATGACCTAGAACTACATGTCTCAATTTTAAGGCTAAAGACAAAAAAAAAAAACAACAACCAAAAAAACCCAACAAACTTTCTCTGGATTTCCTATTTTGAAATACCTAGAAATTCCCTCTTTTGTTGGAATCACCTATAACTTTCAAATAGAGCTACACCCTGTGAGTCTACCAGATCTGTGATATTTTAGTGGTTTCCAAATTTGGTTGCAGTCCATGGGGTCGCAAAGAGTCAGACACAACTGAGTGACTGAATAACAACAACGACAAATTTGGTTGCACATTGGAAGGACCCAGAGAATTATTTAGAAAGCTTGTTCTTGGGGTCCCACTGAGATCTATCTCCAGAAATTTATATTTGATAAGGCTCTCCAAGTACTTATGATGAACATAATTCAGTTTGATTTGGGAACTACCGTCACAATCCATCTTTCCTAAATTACTTTTGTCCTTCCAGTTTTCCCTCTGTGCACAACAATGTCTTTTTCTTCCCAATTAAGTGTTTTCTCAGATTTATCTACCTTCATATTATTTTCCTGTAAACTGCCTTAAGTACTTTGGTAAGATAAGTTATGATAAAACCATCAAAATACATAGATGGTATTCTTTTTGGTATTTCTGCAAGTGGAAACACATTTTAGCAATAACACTGTCAAGTTCTGTTTCATGATGGTAAAACGTTAGTCACATAGTCGTGTTCGGCTCTTTATTCAACCCCATGGACTTACAGTCCACCAGGTTCTTCTGTCCATGGAATTCTCCAGGCAAGAATACTGGAGAGGGTTGCCATTCTGTTTTCCTGGGGATCTTCCTGACCCAGGGATCAAACCCAGATCTCCTAGTTTGCAGGCAGATTCTTTAACGTCTGAGCCACCAATGAAGCCCTTATGATGGTAAGAAAAGAATCAAAGTTATAAAACTCCTGAACATAGGCAATCGTTTTACAGTCAGTGACAAAGTCCAATTTTTACTTATTTCCTGGAAATTAGATACTATGTTCTTTTAGTTCACAATCCATTTTACACTATCGATTAGATCAAGTCAATACAGCTCAACAAACTTTTATTGAGTCCAATCTTAGGCACATGGCATACAGAATTAAGTCCTAGATTCTACCGTTCTTCAAAGAATTCACGATAGAGTAAGAAAGACATTTTTTAAATAGTGTGAAAAAGGTGAAGCGAGTACAAGTTGTTGAAGGAACGCATCTGAGAAGGATCAACTCTATCAGGGTGGACAGCTGTGATGAAAAGAAAGGTTTATCATAACGAAGAGTTGACTCATTGGAAAAGACTCTGATGCTGGGAGGGATTGGGGGCAGGAGGAGAAGGGGACGACTGAGGATGAGATGGCTGGATGGCATCACGGACTCGATGGACGTGAGTCTGAGTGAACTCCGGGAGTTGGTGATGGACAGGGAGGCCTGGCGTGCTGCGATTCACGGGGTTGCAAAGAGTCGGACACGACTGAGCGACTGACCGAACTGAACTGAGAGGAGGTGATACTCCGTTTGGGGACGCGTTGAAGTTTGCCAGCCTATCAGTGAGGGATTTGAGGGCGTGGAGGAATCTAAGGGAGATGAATCAGCCTGTGGAAACGTGTGAACGAGTGAGTTTCCCGTGTGTTTAGGGTGCAGAGTCTGGGGATTGCTGCTATGGGAGGTTAGCGCCTCCTAGTGGCAAGGAATGAGGCTTCACACTAGATTTCTAGCCTTGAGTAGACTTGAATGCCCCAGTAGAGAGCTTGGACTTCAACTTTAGATGAAGGTTTTGAAGTCAAGGAAACGTCATTTGATCACATGGGGATTTTGAGAGGGAAAAACTGGCCGACCGTGTCGGCTGGACTGGGGTGGGTTTGGGTGGGGATTAGACTAGAGACCAGTAGAAGGCTGCTGCTCCAAGGAAGTGGTAACCAGCAATGGCAGGAGGGGGCAACTTACAAGACATTCTAAGAGCAGAATGCTCAGTGTACTTAGTGGCCCACTGAACGTCGGAGAGGAGAACTGAGGGTGTCATTTTAGCCCAGGTCTCTGGCTTGGGAGTCTAGGGAGACAGAGACCAGCAACCTAGACAGGAAAATCAGACTTGAGTGAAAGAGTTCACTCTTAGACATGCTAAATAGTTTTAAGAATATTTGTTAATAAGTTTGGTAACACCCAGATATAAAGTAACAAAAAAGTTAAATTATAAATATGATGTGGTTTATAGCAAACTAACCCATTAGTTAACACATCACCTAACTGTCACTTATATATGGTTCTGAACCCAATCAAACAGGAATCATACCTTTGTTTCTGTTCTAAACGAAATGTTCCTTTTAATGTAGTTTGAAGTCATATATTTCCCTAAGAGTTTTTTTTTAAATCTGGCCCCGAATTTACATTTAAAATATTACACACATGGTCACAACTCCATGCCCTGTTTTCAACAGAGTACCCAAAGCCATGTGATCCAAAACAGCAGATTTAAAAAATAACTCCAAATTTCCTTGACAAAGGTTTGTAAGTCACATCAGGTTATATGTTCTTAACTTCCCGTTTAGGTTTTACAAAGACAATTACTAATTACAAAATTAGTTGACTTACCCAAAGATGTTCCCTACTCTGAAGGAGAGAGATGATCCACGGGCTGTTTGGGTATCTGGAGATGAATTTAGCATTGAAGAGTGGCTTAACAGCAGAGAACGTGATTACTCAAAGAGGACTGTTTCTCCCCCAGCTCCTTGTTGGAAGAGGACCCTTCCAGGTCCTACCCACCTGTGGGCTGTTGTCTACAGACGCGGGTTTTATCCCAGGCTATAGTCTTTTGCTGCTATAGGCTTCTGTTCAAAATTATCTCCCTACTCTAGTCCTCAGCATCGCAACCTGCACATATTACATCCATTCTGGATATTTTAAACTTCCATCTTAGTCAAATAATCACTAAATATTTTTCTAGTTGTTAAAAAAATCACCATCAAACCAAGTATATTTGTTGAATATATCTGATCTCCAAGTAGAAACGCTTTGGCCAATGGAAACAATTCTATTATTGGCCCAAAGCATCTATCATCTCAGCATCTTTCATGGATGCCCTTAAACAGTGTCATTAGATACTGGAAAGTGTGCTCAGGAGGCTGCTCTAGGGAATCAAGAGTAATTCTGTGGTGGATGCTGGGTTGTACCATGTTCAGGTACCTCATCCTCCAGCTCTGAGTTGAATTTTGAGTTGTATTCATATGTGTAACAGGCACTTAAGGTTAACCAAATTTTAAAACACATTTAGAACTTCTGGTGATTGTACTTTATTAAAGAATATTCCTAGGACTATTTTTTATACTATCATAGCCATCCTTTTGTGTTCTTAAAAGCTGTAGACAAATGACAAAATCTATAGCAAAAATAACAGTAATAATGCTTAAAAATAACAGCAGTCATATTTATAGAGCACTGCCTTTGTGTCGAGCATTTTCCAGGTATTATTTCATGGAAGAGTAAGTACATAGATTAAATTTTCTCCCTTCCACAGACAAGAAAACAAAACTTAGAGAACTTATGTAACTTGGATAAGGTGAAAGCAGGTGCCTGAGCAGGGATTCCGTGGAGTCTGATGCAGAATTCTCATTCCTGTACATGCCTCAGCATCCCTTAAGAAGTAAAGTAAGGACAGTGGAGGAGGGCATTTGGAAAGACATTGAACAGAAGACAGTGGTTGTAGTGGGGTTATTCTGTTCACACAGGTAGAAAACGATACAATTTGTCAACTAGTAAATTTTTTCTCTTTCAAAGAACATGAGGACAATACTTTTGTGTGTGTGGCTATGCTGTGCATCATGTGGAATCTTAGTTCCCGAACCAGGGATGGAACCCACTCCCTCTGCAGTGGAAGCAGGGAGTCTTAATCACTGGACCAGCCAACAGGGAAGTCTCAGAAACGATTCTTTGAGTTCTGAAGAAGTGGTTTTCCAAGCATGGTCTGGGGACTCCTGAGGAGCCCATGGACGCTTTTAGAGGGTCTGTGAGGTCAAAATAATTTTTATAGCCATATTGTATGGTAAAAACTGTTTTCATAATAATACTAACTACACTCATTTTCTTCCACAAGTGTGCTCACAGTAAAATATTCCATGACTACATGACATACTGCAACAGACTGAATGCAGAAGCACATATAAAAAGGTAGCTGTCTTCTGTTAAGTCTACCATTAAAGAGGTTAAAGACAGCAAAACAATGCCACTCGACTTTTTTAAATTGGAATTTTTCATAAAAATATTTCACTGATGTTACTATAGAATAGTTTTAATATTTTAAAAAATGAACTAAAAATTTTAAAATATTCTCAGTTTTAATTTATAACATAGTAAGTATTGACAGACATAAGCCATACAAACAAATACATTTCAGGGAATTCTCTGGCAGTTTGGTGGTTAGACTCCATGTGTCCATGGCAAGGGCCCTGGGTTTGATCCCTGGTCAGGGAACTAAAATCCTGCAAGGTGGTGTGGCCAAAAAAAAAAACACCTTTTTTTTTTTCTCCAAATTTTAGTTCTGAAAATACAGAGTTTGAACACATCTGTTCTGTGATCAGATATAGAATACTTTATTACAGAATCAATGATAGCATGGCTTCCTATTTCAGAATCACTTGAAGAGACATGTTGTAAATGGAAATGAACTTGGATGCTTTAGTGTTGTAGCTCTGAGAGTTTAGTGACCATTATCACTAAATCACAAAATCTTGCTCCCTTACACATTTCACTCATACAGGAGACCTGAATAGTGTATACAGCAGTGAAAGGTGCTGTCAGCAAGGCTATGAGAAACAGAAGTTTTCTTACAGTCCAAGACGATGAGCAACAAACTGCCACAAAGTCTGCTGCCTCGGAAGTACAGACCAACATGACTTTTAAACTAGACAACAAACATCTAATCAACCACTTCCACACATGAAAACACTGTCATTACTGCTCCAAGACCATGCTCTTTTGCCACCTTCAAAATCTGGGGATCTATTGTTAAAGGTGTGTCTATTTAAGAGGCAGAAAGAGGACTTTGCACATTTTATCTTTCTGTGACTCAAACTTTTCATGTATTTTTTCATGTCCACTCCTTTCTTCCTCTTCTGAGCCCCATGACTCCTCCCTCAAAGTTTCTATTCCTTTCTTTTTTAAAAAGCACAATAAATAACATGAAAGAGAACAGAAGAGACACTTTTGTACTAAGAGAACCACTAGTAATTATTTCACCATATATGAAGTAACTCAAACTTTCAACTCAAGATAGGTTTTCAATTGGTGTTAATTTTTCCATTGCAATGAGCTGAGAGAGAGCTATTCAAATTCCAGTAACATCTGACAATGAATGCACTACGAGAATTATTCTTCAGTCGTCAGGAATATGGTAACAGCTGAGCAGTATCCAGGTAAGCGGTAAGGCCTCTAAGAACTAACATTATCACGTTCATCCTTCAGACACAGGCCTACTGAAGTGCTAGTTGCTGAAGGTTTGAACAAGAGAAGACGTTTCCTGCCTTTCATGCTCCCCAATGGTCGGGGCAGAAGCCACCTTCCCAGACAATGACACAGTATGTCAAGTGCTGTCAAGACTGATGAAAGTTGGGCCCTGAGAAGAGGAAGGTAGGGAGCCATGATGGACAGAGGAGTGAGTCACACCGTGCGGCTGGAGAGGGGATTTAGGCAGAGGGCGTGTTGGCTGGCAAACTGACGCCTTGTGTGAACAGTGGTGTGGTCACAACCCAAATAGTGTACTTGTGCTCACGTGTGCATGCATGCAGAGCCCAGGTGAGGTAGGACAGACACCCTTACCAGTAGAAGAACACCATGGGTAAAACGGACTTGTGTTGAAGGGTCTCCAGAAAAATGAGTTGTTTCAGCAGAGGCCCTTATCCAGCATCTCTTCTATGAGATAATTCTGACAAGGACATGAAAATCTTAGCACAGCAAGGTTTCAGTGTCCAATTTAAAAATAATGCTCTTATATATTTGCCTATTAAGAATTTATACCACATGGGCCAATGAACAAAGAATATTAAAAATGCAATACTAAAAGCTTAAAATTATTTATAATCTGAAATATATTTTATTACAATATGCCCACAAAGTAACATATGATCATACTATAATCTATAAAAATCATATTATATAATCAGATACTAGTTTCTGAAAGCTAGCTCTCAAGACAGAAATCCTAGGTAACTCAGGGAAAGACAATTTAGAAATAGAAATATGCTTCTATTTGAGGAAAAATGGCTTCCCTGATAGCTCAGTTGGTAAAGAATCCGCCTGCAATGTAGGAGACCCTGGTTTGATTCCTGGGCCAGAAAGATCTGCTGGATAAGGGATAGGCTACCCTCTCCAGTATTCTTGGGCTTCCCCTGTGGCTCCTCTGGTAAAGAATCCACCTGCAATGAGGAAGACCTGGGTTTGATCCTTGGGTTGGGGAGATCCCCTGGAGAAGGGAAAGGCTACCCACTCCAGTATTCTGGCCTGGAGAATTCCATGCACTGTATAGTCCATGGGGTCACAAAGAGTCGGGCTTTGACTGAGAGACTT
Organism: Madoqua kirkii; assembly: GCA_006408675.1. NCBI lineage: Eukaryota > Metazoa > Chordata > Mammalia > Artiodactyla > Bovidae > Madoqua > Madoqua kirkii. Next base: position 55,190 of record SJYC01074097.1, read on the forward strand.
TCACTTTCTATTTGAGGAACACTTCTATTTGAGATTGGACTACTTTTTGAGACATTGTAACAATCTAGCTATAGGCATCAAGTCACGCAATTTTACTAAAACTGGCTAATCTAGATTTTGTGTCTGAGTATCTGTGCATGCCCGTGTGTGAGTATGGGAGTGAAGTGAAAGTTGCTCAGTTGTGTCCAACTCTTCGTAACCCCATGGACTATGGATTCTCCAGGCCAGAATACTAGAGTGGGTAGCCTTTCTCTTCTCCAGGGGATCTTCCCAACCCAGGGATCAAACCCAGGTCTCCCGCACTGCAGGTGGATTCTTTACCAGCTGAGCCACAAGGGAAGGCCATGAGTATGGAAACTATGACCTCAAATCATTAACTCAACTTCCACAGAAAATTCATGCAAATATAAGAATTTAATTTCATATTTTTAAAGAAAGTTCATCCTTTTCTTTTTTGAAATACGGGGTTTTATTTGGCAGCAGCCATGGAGTCCCAAGTTTAATGATGGCTGATTAAAATGGTTTTTTTTCCCCTTACTTTTTTATTGAGAAAGAATCAAAACTATGTTGGCACAGACTACATTTCTCATCCTAAATGGTTTTAATATTTGCAATATTTTGTATATGATATGTGTGTCATCGGAAACAAACTTTTTCCCATTAAAAATAATCAAAGAGAAAAAGATGATGTTTGCATTTTCTTTGTTCGAGGTGTTTATTGCATCTCAGAGGGCGTACATGCACTGGATTTTTGAACTGAAATACAAAGAAAAGCCATGTTGAAATTGGTCTTAGGTAATTTTCCCCATTACAGTGTATGTTATCCCCACAGTAAATTCAGATACAACCACTTTTAAATGGTACCATACATCTATTGAGTAATTTGAAAAAAAGGCAAACACCTTTCCAACCCAATATGCTTTAACAGAGAGCGGCCAAGCCACTAGCAACACTGATCAACAGTGACCTCATGTATGCATCAAAATCTTAAGCCAAGCCATCAGCACAGACAATATGACGACAACTTAAAAATTAAAGAATACAGTATGTACAGTAAAGAATACAATTCTCTGATTTAGTTTAAATTCTAATCACAATGGTACAACAAAACCTACTTTGAGCTCAACTGAGGGATGGAAAAACACTAGTCTACAGAACACACAAAGAAATACTAAATTAACAGATGTACATAAACCCCACAAGAAAATAAAAAGATTTGCAGTAAACTTTAAATTACAGCTATACCTTGCGGTGCCTTCATAATCACTTGAATAGCACACTTCTAATTGCATTTTCACAGACAAATGGAAACAGACCCTTTACTTTCTGTGCACTGAATCAAGAATGAACAAGTAGGTCAATTTAGATGTAAAACTTGTCAAACATAATTAAAGTAGATAATTTAATACAGCAGTGATTAAATATGGAATTCTTCCCATATGATTTTTCATTCTTGATTAAGGTAGCTTTGAGGGGAAATATTTGTTATGGACATTAACCTTTATATTTTTTTTAAAATAAAATTTCTTAACATATACAGTGCCACAAAAATAAACATTTCCCACCACAGCTGAAGTTCCTGTGACTGGAAACGTGTACTCCACACCGAAAAAAGTTCTGTATATTTAAGAGTGTTTTCCTTACTATCTGATATTATCACACTATATTTGTAACGCAGATACAGAAGAAAAGAGAATTTATGGGGAGAGTTCAGGTGTGTCCAAAAGTTATATATACATTGAAACCTTCAAAAACATGGACACGTCTTTCCCAATGGCTCACCACACAACAGCTGCATCATCCGTCCATGGGCGAGGTCCAGAGAGCACTAACGGCATCAGAAAACATCCATTCATTGTTTACATCACGCAACACACAAAGAACCCACATACACTACAACTTTGAGAGTAGGGATAACAGCTAAGGTAGTACACATTCCTAATGTTCACTTTCACAGCTGTGCTACACATTTCGGAAGAGAAGTTATGAATAAGCATTGGGATTGGTACTGGTGGCTCCCTTTGAAACTCTGAGCATCAATTTTATTTGAAGTCTCCAAAGTCATTATTGTTTTTCCTATTCAGTCACAAAAATTGCAGCTGTAAAGATAAAAAAGCACCTGAATTAGAAAATGGTATTATGTAGTTCTCAAACATTTTACCTTCCTTGCAGTTTTACTTCGTTGTTTTACACAGCAGGTCTTCATATTACCAAAGTCACATTTAAACACTTTTCACAATTCTTTAAGACAAGCTTAAAATTTCATTCAGGAAAATTAAAAAAAATTTTTTTTCAATGTATAGCTTCATTTTAAGTAAGCAAATTCTATTGGCAAAATTTGGAAATTGGATACTTAGCAAGTATCCAATTGGATATTTTGTAAGTATCCAATTTCCAATTTCTAAGTATACTTAGAAAAAATCTTAGCAAGACATTCAGTATCAATTAAAAACAGTTAATCCTAAAAAAGGGCAGTGAAAAAAAGGGGGGAGGGCAAGGACTCCATTTCCTGGGGTTCTTTTCAGTTAAGGTTTTCAAGGAGCCACTAAGTCCTTGTACAAGTGACAGAACAGAGAGTGGGGAGACATCCCCAGTGATGCAAAGCCTTCATTTACACACCCTCTCCCCTCGCTGCTATCTCCCACGCGGTGTCATCTCTGCCAGGAATCCCTTCCGGGGTCTTCAGGCTTAGGCATGGGCATGGGGGTAACTCTCCTTTGTAACACAGTCTGCGTCTGTCCCTCTTCTGACTAATCTGAGAGCAGAGCGTGTCTCAAGCACTTCTGTTTCGGGCCCTTCTCAGAGTTCCAGCACATATGGACAGCAACATTTCTGAATAACAAGTGCTGCTTCCTGCTGCACTCGGGCCATTTCTGAACCTTCAGCTGCTAAGAAATAAGTGCTTGTTGTCTTATTTATGCATCTACAAGATGCCCACCTCAGCCCAATCCAGCCCAAAGTGGAACAGAAAAGTTGGGCTCAAGGAGAATTACTTGGCTGAGATGTCAAGGCCTTGAAATGATAAATTATTAATGTTGTATGAAGGAAAAAATCACAAGGCAGAAATCCACAAAATTCATTGTAGGCATCAGAGCAAGTTTAAATATGTATATATAGTAGATGTATGACAAAAAGAACACCAGACGGGGGTTCAGAAACTTCAGCACTCATACTTCTCTTCCAGTGTGACCCTGGGCAAATCACTTAATGCCAAGGGACAGTTTCTTTAGCTGTGAAACGGAGGCCAAAGTATCTGGCTAGTTTATCCTGCAGGGTTTGTTCTCCAACAGAGGTGATCAAAGAGTTAACTACTGGGAAGAATGGAAAATACTGTGTAAATGAAAAACATCATTACTAGTGTTCACCCACATTCAGCAAGTATTGGGTTGGCCAAAAAGTTCGCTCTGGTTTTTCTGTAACATGAGAAATTTAAATAAACTTTTTGGCCAACTTAATATTTGTTGAGAAGCTATCCACTGTGTCAGGTTCTGGGGTTAACAGCAAATCGTCTTCGTTAGTTTCCTTCTGTAAGTCCACTAATAGCCATAATGTAATTTCACAAGTTACATTAGAAATTTAAAACTAGGATGTTAGAAATGAAAATTCTGCCTGAATGCAGAGATACAAAGGGTAATAAATCTAAGCTTTACTTGATGAGGCCAAATAAGAATAAGCAAAATAAAATTACAATTGTCACCAAATATATTCTTAGACAGTTTCTAAATGAAGTATTATAAATGTTACCTTTCTATAAATTCTAGTCATTATAGAATGAGTAGCAATTTTCTAATTTATGAAGTAGCTTGGGCAAACTTTTGCTTTATTAGTATAATCTGTGTGCTTTCCAGGGTAAGGACAATTTGGAGGTTTTTCTCCCTCTTAGTTTTGCAAATTAAGTAAGATTAAAAAGTCACTGACAAAGATAGCTTTCAATATGGATTTCAAAAGCATACACATTCAAACAATTATTATATATATGTATTAAAGACAAAGAAGTACAAATATTATACCTAATAAAACAGCTAAGCATAGCATAGGTCACTATTATAAGCCCAGAGGAAAAGCTCAATATTAGATACCTTAAATTGTTTACAAGAAATCCTTGATGTTAAGATCCGCTAATGGGTCCTTTGCTGGAGGTTTCTTGGGACTCTGAGAGGCAGGTGTAGGGCTTGGAGAAAGCTAACGAGGAAAAGCCAGCCCAAGACAGTGGAAACAGAAAGCAAACAGAGATAGATAAGCATTAGGCCAAGCACATACCACAGAAAACAAACATGCAGAAGATCAGATGGCGAAAAGTTGACAAAACCTACTTTGTTCTACTTGGTCACAGGGTTGTTTTGGATTCTGGGTTTAAAAAACACACTTCAAAGAATATTGGCTTTCTTGAAATTATTTGACATCAAATTTAGCCAAAGTAAAATTTTAGGACTCTTGTAGAACAATATGGATATTAGTTAGGGAAGATGTGAAAAGCTAGTCACATTAAAGCTGTTATGAATACATAGTGAAAAAACACTTCTCTATTCAAAGCATTGGGACTTTGAGTTATTAGTACCTCTAAACTAATAAAGGAATATAAATGACTTTTCTCAGAGTGAGAGTGAGTTTGAAGGAAAAATGGAAAGAAAACGCTTGCGGAAAGTCACTTAAGAAATTACTTTAAAATATTAGCTAAATAGACTAGAATTTCATATAAAGTATTTTAAGTGAACACCTGTCAAATGGGGGCACTGTTTGTTTTCAGATGAGCAAATAGTCTAGTTGTGAACATCACCAAATTCCAATCTTGTCTATCCAGCTTGTAGAGAAGATTAATTATTAGATACTACAGAGAAGAATCTGAAGTTCATACTAAACCTGAAGCAAAAGCAACCAAAAATTTGCTTACCTTGTTTCTGTTTAATGAATACCTAAATTATTTCATTATGTGACAAACGTAAGTTTTGGGAACAGGCTTTTGCAGGAATGTTAGGGTTCAAAGCCTTGAAAAAGGTCATGGAGTCTACATAGAACAACAACTAACATGTATCCTTTGAGCTAATTCATCTTCTATGCTTATAACAAGATGGAAACTCAGGAACATGGGACTGAAGGGCAGGGATGTACGTTTTCTTTTTTGGCTCTGTAAACAAAGCTCCAGAAATAAGGAGTTTTAGATTTGTTCCTTTGTCCAGAAACTATTGATTAAACTGTAGTAAGTATCAATCAAATTTCAATTTTTAAAACTGGGATCCTAGCTCATGGAAAGGCCAGGAAAAAATAAATATAAAGGGTCAAAGTTGTTTGGAAGGTAAGAAACTCAAGGACTGGTCCATAATTAATAATTAGGTGATATGACATTGTGACACCAACTGACCTGCAGTGCAAGAGTGCACTCACCAGTACTGAAAAATTTCTGTGTCTTCCAAAGCTACGAACTCATGTTTGCCTTCTTATCTAGTATCTAATCAGCTATGATTCTTCTCTGATGTAGGAAATACAGCTTAAAGAGTGTGTAACTACGGCATACCATTTCCCAAATTACTATAAATTCAGTTAAAAGATTAAAACACTGTTTTCACTGTCTCATCTATTTTTCATTTTCATCCTTTGAATTAAGTAAACAAAGTGATGCTATGCAACATTGGTATCAAGCAGGAAAACTACCTTATATAATAAAACTGTATTATTTCTAAATCATTCAGCACACCAAATACAATAAGACTTTTAAAAATCTCAGTAACATCCTTTCCATTTCTGTTTTTCAAAAAGGTGGCATTTAGTCATGGATGTATTTAACCATCAAGGAAATATTCGTAAGTGAGATTCTTTCTTGGAATTTAAATATATCTAGATCGACTGTAATCCCAACTATGAAACCCAAAACTTCTCTCCATATCCACTCCCCACCCACCACCCTCCCCCACACTCTCCCACCCCAAACAACTTTAGGCAGCATTCATTATCTCAGAGCAGAAGAGAAAATTCCTCAGGAAGCCAGTGCTTTGGTGATGGCCTCGAAGGCTGGAGTCTCTTACATTTCAAATTCATCTTTTTGGACGCCCACCATCACTCTCCTGGTCATTATGGCTTTTGAAGGGTTAAAGTAAAGAAACTGAAGCCAATTTTGGGAACAGGTAGAGAAAGAATTTAGAGATGAATCAAGGAAGAAAAGGGGATTAAAGTACATTCAGAAGGTTCACATTAGGATTCTTATTGTGAGGCTGAGACAATATAAACACACGTGATAAATTTAAAAATATACAACAGAAGTGAAACTATTTACTGATATCCTTAAAATATATTAGAGCCATGTGTTTTGAGTGCCCAGCATGGTGCTAGTAGTTATAATGTTCTTCCTCCATCCTAAATCAATTACTCATGGTGAAAACTTCTTTGGTTCTACATACACCTTCACTTGGGCCAGGCATTTATGAGAGGAATAAACAAAGGGTGATTTATCAGTATGACTATCATTATTAGCAGCAAAACAGTTCAACAAAGTGCATATATTTTAGCATCTTTGCAAATAAAGGTAGCACACTGTATAGTAAGAAACTTGGCCTCATCAAAAGAGAGGTTTGCCCTTTGTCCTGGACCCTGGTTGATAACTTCTAAACCTTTGGAATTTACCTAGTACTGGGAACATCTTTGTTATTCCAAGTGGGTTTGTGGCACCACACCTGATAATTTATGCTAATTAGGTAACTCAGGGTTGGGGGTTGGCCACGCCAGAAAATCAACCATGTGATTAAACAGTTCAGTCTTTGGGCCCACAGGATATGAACTTGACCTTCAGGAGGGATGGAGGCTGGAGAGGGAGTTCAGCCATGTGAGACATAATTCAATTTTTCATTCCTGTATAATGAGAGCTTAATAAAAACTCTGCATACTGAAGCTCAGGTAAGCTTCTTGGGTTGGCAGTAGTGCATGTGTATCCTCACACAGTGATGCCGGGTGGGTAATGCATCCCTGAGGACAAAGAAGCTTCATGTGGGATCCTCCCAGGCTTTGCCCAGTGCATCTCTTCTTTTGGTTGGATCTGTTTGTATCCTTTCACTATAATAAAACTGTCATTGTAAAGTTAGTGCTTCCCTGAGTTCTATGAGTCCTTCTAGAAAACTGCCTAGTCTGAGGGTGGTCCTGGGAATCCTTAAACCTGCAGGCAGCTGGTCGGAAGTGAGGGTGGCCTTTGGGACCTGAGGGTCTGATGAGGGCAGTCTTGTGGGAATTGGTCCCTCAGGCTTTGCTGCTGTTGTAGCCGTTCAGCCACTCGGTCGGGCCTGACTCTTTGTGACCCCATGGACTGGAGCACACTAGAATTCCCTGTCCTTCACCATCTCCTGCAGTTCGCTCAAACTCATGTCCACTGAGTCCGTGATGCCATCCAGCCGTCTCATGCTCTGTTGCCCGCTTCTCCTCCTGCCCTCAATCTTTCTCAGCAACAGGGTTTTTTCCAGTGAGTTAGCTCTTTGCATCAGGTAACCAAAATCCTGGAGTTTCAGCTTCAGCATCAGCCCTTCCAATGACTATTCAGGGTTGATTTCCTTTAGGATGGACTGGTTTGCTCTCTTTGCTGTTCAAGGGACTGTGAAGAGTCCTCCAGCACCACAGATAGAAAACATCAGATCTTCTGCACTCGGCCTTTTTTATGGTTCAGCTTTCACATCCACTCATGACTACTGGAAAAACCATAGCTCTGGCTAGACAGACCTTCGTCAGGAAAGTGACCTCTCTGTTTTTTAATATGATGTCTTGGTTGGCCATAGCTTTTCTTCCAAGGAGCAAGTGTCTTTTAATTTCATGGTTGCAGTCACCATCTGCCTTGAACTTCGAGCCCAAGGAAATACACTGTTTCCATCCCCAGCCCCCACCCCCCGCCGGCCCCATACATCTGCCATGAAGTGATACAGTTTGGCAGACTCACTGCAGTTAGTGTCACTAGTCTTGGGCAGACTTAGCAGCAAGGAGTATGGTGTCCCTAACCTTAACTTTGGCTAACTCTAGGAACATGTAGCAAGACAATGAATTAGAGCTACTCATTTTTTTTCCTGGAATAAATGCCTAGATATTTTAAACACCTGGTAGTTCTCAGGAAACTTTCCAAATTAAGGAAAGGCATGGAGGGACCTTAGGATGGTTTTTTTCTACCATTTTCCTTTAAATGTCACCATGGCACCACTGTTCATCTGTCTTCCTTGTTTCCTTTACTTCTTCCCAGGCAACAAACATGAAGATGGCATCAGCTAAAAACATTTTTAAATTGTCGGTCACATGACAGTTTACACTTAGAAATTAATGTTATTCTTTTGTGGACATTTGAAAACTGACCTGTGTGCCAGGTACAGCTGCAACTCCAAAGGGTGGCCTCATCATGGGCTGTGCAAACATGACAGGCTGCTGAGGCATCATGGGCATGCCCGTCCCCGCCGGAGGCTGAGAAAAGCAGAGGGGTTCACAGTCTGAGTGGAGTCCACTCTGGCAATGCCCTGGCATTTATGTCTTTAATATGTTAAAGGAAATTTCTGAGGAATCCAGGTTTGTGAAAAATTATCACTTGTAATTTTTTATAAAGATGCTTACGTAAATTTATTTTTACTTATGTTTTTGGCTGTGCCGTGTGGCATGTGGGGATCTTAGTTCCCCGACCAGGGACTGAACCTGCGCACCCTTCCAATGGAAGCGAAGATTCTTAACCACTGCTGCCAGGGTGCGAGCTCAACTGTGTCTGACTCTGCGACTCCATGGACTGTAGCCCGCCAGGCTCCTCTGTCCATGGGATTTCTGAGGCAAGAATACTGGAGTGGGTTGCCATTTCTTCCTCCGGGGGATCTTCCCAACCCAGGGACTGAACCCATCTCTCCTGCATAGGCAGGCAGATTTCTTTGCCACTGAGCCCACCTTGGAAACTCCAGACCACCAGATAAGTTCCTTCAACTTGTACTTTAGAATGATGGGTGAGGTGCCTGAGAAGCCTGGCTGGCCAGACAGCATCCTTTCCCCAGCCAGGCTTTGCTGTTGTTTATCTATCTTCTGTATGTATAGCTCTTAAAGAGGTAAAGATTTGTTTCTTTATGGGGAATGGCCCTAAAATTTGCTAGTGATAAAGTGGTAAGTGAAAAGTCAGTATACTGATGAAAAGTTGATTTTGATGATTGAGCTAAGAGCCAGGTCACTGGTTTGGTAAACAGTACTCCAAAAATGACATTATCAGTATACTACAAAAATTATTTTGACAGTGGAAAATTATTTTAAGTGTCTTATAACTGACTTGATCATGTCCTGTGTAGACTACTTAATGTCTAAAGCAGATGACTTTTAAAATTTTACTCTTCTGCATCATGGGGAGAATTATATTCTATAGTTAATCTGGGATTTGGCAAAGTCCTTAGAAGTATTAACTACAATTTTTAAAACAGGTCATCACTCACCATTCCAAACCCTGCTCCAGGTTGTCCGACAGATGGGGCCCCAGCAACAGGAGGAACTGAACTGGTTGGAGGTACAGCTCCTTGCTATCAAAAAAACCGCAAAACACAGAGACACATACACACACACACACACACACACACACACACACACACACACAAACAACAAACAAAAAGAATCAATATAATACGGCTTTAAAAGGACAGAGTATAACTTTTAAATGCATGCTCTTAAGTATGTGTAAAGATATAAAGAAATCTCAGATTTCAGTTTTCAATTTTAAAAATAGGCACTAGCACCACGCCAGTGATATAAAGGTTACTAACATGATGTTCCCCATTGTGGAGCTACTGGGGCTCAGCTTATGTCTCTATCTACTTATGCCACCTTCAATGTAAAGAAGTCAAATTTTCCTAAACTTTTTTTTTGTCCAATCATTATATTCTCCAATAGGCACTGAATTAGAAATCTGAGGAATGCTTTCATTTACATGTTTAAAGCTTGGTTTCCATTTCCCCTCACTTGAAAAAATTAATTTATTTTTTAATTGAAGGATAATTGCTTCATAGAATACTGTTGCTTTCTGCCAAATATCAACATGAATTAGCTATAGCTATACATATGTCCCCTTCCTCTTGAACCTCTCCTCATCTCCCTCCCCATCCCACCCCTCTAGGTTGTTACAGAGCTCCTATTCGAGTTCCCTGAGTAATACAGCAAACTCCCACTGGCTATCTATTTTACATATGGTAATATAAGTTTCCATGTTACTCTCTCCATACAGCTCATCCTCTCCTTCCTCCCCCTGTATCCATAAAATATGTCTGTTTCTCTATTGCTGCCCTGCAAATAAATTTATTGGTACCATCTTTTTAGATTCCATATATATGCATTAGTATACATGGGAAATAGATGGGAAACAGTGGAAACAGTGTCAGACTTTATTTTTCTGGGCTCCAAAATCACTGCAGATGGTGATTGCAGCCATGAAATTAAAAGACGCTTACTCCTTGGAAGAAAAGTTATGACCAACCTAGATAGCATATTCAAAAACAGAGACATTACTTTGCTGACTAAGGTCCGTCTAGTCAAGGCTATGGTTTTTCCAGTGGTCATGTATGGATGTGAGAGTTGGACTGTGAAGAAGGCTGAGCGCCGACGAATTGATACTTTTGAACTGTGATGTTGGAGAAGACTGTTGAGAGTCCCTTGGACTGCAAGGAGATCCAACCAGTCCATTCTAAAGGAGATCAGCCCTGGGATTTCTTTGGAACGAATGATGCCAAAGCTGAAACTCCAGTACTTTGGCCACCTCATTAAAAGAGTTGACTCATTGGAAAAGACTCTGATACTGGGAGGGATTGAGGGCAGGAGGAGAAGGGAATGACCGAGGATGAGATGGCTGGATGGCATCACGGACTCGATGGGCATGAGTCTGAGTGAACTCTGGGAGTTGGTGATGGACAGGGAGACATGGCGTGCTGTGATTCATGGGTCACAAAGAGTCGGACACGACTAAGTGACTGAACTGAACTGAACTGATACAATATTTACAGTCCATGGGGTCACATAGAGTCAGACATGACTGAATGACTAAACAACCACCAACCAACCATACAATGGTTCCCTGGTGGCTCAGCAGTAAAGAATCCGCCTGCCAATGCAGGAGACACAGGTTCAATCCCTGGATTGGGAAGAACCCCTGGAGAAGGAAATGGCACCCCACTCCAGTATCCTTGTCTGGGAAATCCCAAAGCGCCGACGAATTGATACTTTTGAACTGTGATGTTGGAGAAGACTGTTGAGAGTCCCTTGGACTGCAAGGAGATCCAACCAGTCCATTCTAAAGGAGATCAGCCCTGGTATTTCTTTGGAACGAATGATGCCAAAGCTGAAACTCCAGTACTTTGGCCACCTCATTAGAAGAGTTGACTCATTGGAAAAGACTCTGATACTGGGAGGGATTGAGGGCAGGAGGAGAAGGGAATGACCGAGGATGAGATGGCTGGATGGCATCACGGACTCGATGGGCATGAGTCTGAGTGAACTCTGGGAGTTGGTGATGGACAGGGAGACATGGCGTGCTGTGATTCATGGGTCACAAAGAGTCGGACACGACTAAGTGACTGAAATGAACTGAACTGATACAATATTTACAGTCCATGGGGTCACATAGAGTCAGACATGACTGAATGACTAAACAACCACCAACCAACCATACAATGGTTCCCTGGTGGCTCAGCAGTAAAGAATCCGCCTGCCAATGCAGGAGACACAGGTTCAATCCCTGGATTGGGAAGAACCCCTGGAGAAGGAAATGGCACCCCACTCCAGTATCCTTGTCTGGGAAATCCCATGGACAGAGGAGGCAGGCGGGCTACAGTCCAGGGGTTGCACAGTCAGACACTACTGAGCGACTAAACCACCACCAACCAACCATACAATATTTATCTTTCTGTTTCTGACTTCACTCTGTATAATAGGCTCTAGGTTCATCCACCTCATTAGAACTGACTCAAATGCATTATATTATATGGCCGAGTAATATCCCATTGTATACATGTTAGCTTCTTTATCCATTCATCTGTCCATGAACATCTAGGTTGCTTCCATGTTCTAGCTATTTTAAGTAGAGATGCAATGAACATTAGAGTACATGTATCTTTTTCAGTTTTGATTTTCTCAGGCTATATGCCTAGTAGTGGGATTGCTGGGTCATATGGTGGTTTTATTCCCAGTTTTTTTTTTTTTATTCTTTTTTGTGTTATATTTGCTTCTCTCTGACTTCTGACTGTTGTACGTTTGTACAAAGACCAAAATTAATTCCAAGTTTTAGGAAGCATTTAGAAGACTACACATAATACTCTACATATCCCATTTCAGGCTCAAGTTTAAGAGTTTTCAGTCATATACTGAAACCCCTAATACTTCCCTTAGGCATAAAATTAACCCTACTGCAATCCCTTGAAATTTACACTGTCCTCCAGTTCAGATGTAGCCTTAAAATAACACACATTCCCAGGAATAGTATCACAAGGAGCAGAAAATATTTTAATTGTTTGCTTCGTCTTGTCTCTTGTCTAGGTGGCTTCCTAGAAACACTGGCTCAAAAGGCTTATTGTTATCTTGCCAAACTGGGAACCCATCTAGTGCTAAAGCTGTTGTCTGAAGACATTTGTGGAAAATACTTACAGGCAAATTTTTCAGTTGTTGCTGTATCAGGTAATGGATATTAGTCATGGCAAACAGCAGCCTAAACAAAAAGCTCAGAGGAAAGGCTGGAGAATGAGATGCTTTGAGGATTAAGGGTTTGAAAAATCCAGACATCCTCCAGGGAAATTAGATAGCCATGCACATGCCCAGGGCTATGCACATACTCCGGAAAGACTTGAGATGCCTCTGGGCTGACTTAGAGGCTTTAAGCAAGCCGTAGTAATTGCTAAGGGAGAGTTATATCCTGCCTGGTTGAGTCTCAAGTCATGCCTAACACACACATAGAGCCCCTCTGCAAATACCGAGAGATATTTTTGGTTCCAGGAGTTTAAGTAGTATCTGTCTAATTCTCAGCTGACCAAGTAGCTAAAGGACAAAACAAACAAGCAAATAACTCCCTCTACCAAAGCAGCAAAACAACAATAACAAAAAAGGTAGCAACAACAAGCCCTGGGGAAGGGTAGAACATGATTTTTTCAGTGCTGCCGTGTTATAATATTCAGTGTATTCAGGTTTCAATAAAAAAATTATGAGATATGAAAAGAAACAAGAACATATAGCTCATATGCAGGAGAAAGATCTCAACTCAATAATATAAACTTCTACCACAAGAAACTACACAAAAAGAAGAACTAATTCTAAAGTGAGCAGAGAAAGGAAATAGAAACAATTAGAGCAGAGGAAAATGAAAAAAAGAATGGGAAAACAAAAGAGGGAAGAAAAGATCTTTGAAAAGATCAATAAAATGAATAAACTTTCAAGCAGACAAGAAAAAAAGAGAAACCTAAATGACCCAAATCAGGAAAGGAAGTGGAGATATTACTACCAATCTTATAGAAATAAAAAGAATTAAAAGGACATATTATAAGAAATTATACGCTAAAACATTAGATAATCTAGATGTAACAGTCAAACTCCAAGAAAGGCACAAACTACCAAACCTGATTCAAAAAGAAATTAAAAAATCTAAATAGATGTATAGCAAGTAAAGAGACTGAGTTAGTAATCAAAAGCTTTTGGTCACAGAGAAGCCCAGAATCAGATGGCTTCACTGGTCCATTCTATTAAAGGTATAAAGAAGAATTAATATAAACTCCTCAAAGAATTAAAAGGACATATTATAAGAAATTATACGCTAAAACATTAGATAATCTAGATGTAACAGTCAAACTCCAAGAAAGGCACAAACTACCAAACCTGATTCAAAAAGAAATTAAAAAATCTAAATAGATGTATAGCAAGTAAAGAGACTGAGTTAGTAATCAAAAGCTTTTGGTCACAGAGAAGCCCAGAATCAGATGGCTTCACTGGTCCATTCTATTAAAGGTATAAAGAAGAATTAATATAAACTCCTCTCAAGCTCTCAAAAAAAACAGAAAAGGAGCACTTTCTAATCCTTCTTTGATGCCGGTAATTTTGTGATGACAAATACAGACAAGGACATCGTAAGAAAATTACAGCCAAATTCTTTACAAATGTAAATATAAAAATTCTCAACAAAATACTAGCATAGCACATCCACATCTAGCAGCATATTAAAAAAATTACACATCATGACCAAGTGAATTTTATTCCAGAAATGTAAGGTTGGATCAATTAATGTAATATATTATAATAATATAAGAAATGAAATAAAAGAAAAACTGATCTCAGTATATGCAGAAAAAGCATGTGACAAAATCCACAATCCATTCATGACACAACAACACTAAATAAACTAGAAATAGAAGGGGAATTCCTATACCTGATAAAGGTGAAGGTGAAGTCGCTCAGTCGTGTCCAACTCTTTGTGACCCCATGGACTGTAA
>SJYC01074098.1:0-19500 GCA_006408675.1 Madoqua kirkii
GACAGAGGATGAGATGGCTGGATGGCATCACTGACTCAGTGGACATGGGTTTGGGTGTATTCCAGGAGTTTGTGATGGACAGGGAGGCCTGGCATGCTGCAGTTCATGGGGTCGCAGAGTCAGACATAACTGAACAACTGAACTGAACTGAATATCATATTTAATGTTGAATGACTGAAAAGTTTCTCCCCAAGAACAAGATAAAGAGGTACTAGGAGATCTAGTCAGTGCAATTAGGTAAGAAAAGTAAACAGCATTCAAATAAGAAAAGAAGCATAAGTGTATCTCTATTTGCAGCTGACATCATCTTATATAGAGAAAATCTAAGTATTCACACACAAAAAACCATCAGAGTTAATAAACAAGTTCAGCAAAGTTGCAAGATAAAACACAAATATACAAAAATCAATGTGGTGGTCAGACTAGCAATGAACAATAAAAAATGCAATTACAAAAATTTAATCTATAACAGCATTAAAAATAACACACTTAGAAATAAATTTAACAAGACAGTACAACACTTATACACTGACTGCTATAAAACATTGTTGAAGAAACTAAAGACAACTTGGAAAATAGACATCATCTAACCTATTAAGGACTAGAAGACTTAATATTGTTAAGATGACAATACTTTCCAATTCGCTTTGTAGATTCAGTGTGATTCCTATCAAAATTTCAATCCCTATTAACTTTAACTGCTTCTCTTGGAAAAATGGACCATCTGAACCTGAAATTTATATGGAAATCCAATGACCCAGAACAGACAAAACAATCTTGAAAAACAAGAACGAATTTGGGGGACTCACACTTTTTTGTTTCAAAACTTACAACTAAGCTACATTTGATCAAAACACTGGTACTGGCATAAGGACAGACACATAGATCCATATAGCAGAATAGAGAGTCTGGAAATATATCTACACATCTATGGTCAACTGATATTTGAGAAGACTATGAAGAATATTGTTGAAAAAACAGTATTTTCAACAAATGGTTCTCAGATTAACTGGATTTGTGCAGCAACACAAACAATCAGGACCCCTAACTCATACCACATATGAAAATGAGCCTAAAATAGGTCAAAGACCTAACATAACAGATAAAATTATACAACTCTTAGAAAGAAGTCTAGGTATAAATCTTTAAGACCTTGGATCAGGCAATGGTTTCTTAAACATGACACCAAAAGCACAAGGAACATCAACAAAAATAGATAAAATTGGAGTTTATCAGAATTTAAAACTCTGTGCATTAAAAGATACTATCAAGAAAATGAAGACGACTCACAGAATGTGAGAAAATAATTGCAAATCATATATTTCATAAGCATCTAGTATCCAGAATAATACAGATCCCTTAGAACTCACATTTCTCAAAAAAAAACAGATATGCAAATGACCATTAGGGATAAGAAAAGATTCTCAAGATCTCTAGTCATTAAGGAAATGCATATGATAGTCACAACTGAAACCCTATGCACTGACGGTGTAAATATATAAGACGACGCAGCTGCTGTGGAAAAGTCTGTCAGTTCCTCAAAAATCTCAACAGTCACACAAGTCCTGGCATTGCCAGTCCTAGGTATATTCCCAAGAAAACTAAGGACATATATCCTTACCAAAATTTGTATACAAATAACAGAATCACTTTTCATAATAGCCAAAACGTGAAAACAACACAAATGTCCATTCATTAATGAATGAACAAACAAACAAAATGTGGTATATCCAAACAACAGAACTGTCAGCCATAAAATAATAAAGTACTGTTATATGCTACAACACAGATCAATCTTGAAAACACTAGGCTAAGTGGAAGAAGTCATGCACATAAGACTCCCCAGTGTAGGATTCTGTTTATATTAGAAATCCCAAAGAGGCAAATCCACAGAAACAGTAAATTTTTGGATGTCACGGAACAGGGAAGCAGAAAATTGGGAAAGACTATCTTCCTCTTTGGGGTGATGAAAATATCCTGGAATTATAGAGAATGGTAACAGTTTTACAACATCAAAAAAATACTAAAAATCACTGAATTATACCTTTTAAAGTTGTAACTTAATGTTACACAAATTTATCTAAAACATTTTTTAAAAGAAAGAAAATACTGAAGGGTACCAAAATATCCCCCCAATATGTTTTCTGGCACAAGATTCTTCTGAGCTGATTATTTTGAAGAACAGCAGATGCAGGAGGAGCCCGGAGAACAGTAGACATTAAACTTCTGTAAGGTGTAAGATTTACAAAGGAGATCCCACTTAAGGATCTCTCCCTCTCTGTACCAGGAAGAGTAGGAAGACTAGATCACAAGAGAATCTCTTATCAATAGAGAAGTCGGTGACTTAAACGTAAATAACGAATTTTCAAAGCAATCTACTTATTGATTTCTGGCAGGTGCTGGGTCTCTGTCGTGGCACGGGCTCCTCTCTAGCTGCGGCAAGTAGGGGCGCCTTTTCAGCTGCAGTGCGCAGGCTTCCCGCTGCAGTGGCTTCTCCTGTTGCAGAGCACAGGTTTGAGGCCCTGTGGGCTTCTGTGCGCGATTCCCAGGCTCTGGAGCACAGGCGCAGTGGTCGTGATGCCCAGTTGCTCTGTGGCATGCGAGACTTCTTGGGTCAGGGATCAAACTCCCGTCTCCTTCACTGGCAGTCGGATTCTATACCGCTGAGCCATCAGGGAAACCCTGTATAACAAATCTTATCTTTGTTGACCGGCTTTTCCTGGTAACCTCTCCATTACCTGGCCACCCTATATTTTTCTTTCTTTTGTTTTTAGCTGAAGATGGTTATTTAAGCTAGTGGCTTAGACCACCTGAAGGAGTTACTCATTTTTTCCCTTTGGTATCTCCCATGTATATATGAAGCATACATGTTAACAAGTTTCTGTTTTTCTCTTGTGTTACTACAGGAGTCTCTACTAAGAACTTAGAAGGATAGAGGGAAAGTTATTTTTCTTCCTCTATAAGAGAAATATTATATTTCAGATTCACTCGACTCATTATTTCAACAGTCTAGGGGTAGACTACTCACCAGACCAAGAATTGTATCACTGATGGGAATTGCTGTATAGAATTGTACCTTACAATAACAATTTTTTACAAGAATTGTATCATTAGGGTTATCAAAACAAAATGAATCTGCAGATATTCCTGATCAAATAAATGGGTCAAAAATTTAAAGAGAGTCTAAGTGTCATTTTCTTCAAGTGGTAGATTAACTCAATAATTTATCCCCTCAATATTATTTATCCTAAGGTTTAAAAAATTATTTTCTTTTTAAATCCTCAACAAAATGTTTCACCTATAGACATATAAAGGTTAGCTGGTTTTAGGGGCAGAACTGTGGCCTCCTACAAACTGCACATATTTCTGAGTTGCTAGTTTGTCTGATGGAAACTTAGCAGGTCTGTTGTGCTCAAAACTAGGAATGAATAACCCTACTGATGGCCATGATAGTATGCCAGTCCTGTTAAAGGTTTTTAGATCTAATTTGGGTGCTGTCATCTGAAAAATTTTAGAGTTGCACCTTTAAGCAGCATTTAAGGAGAATTTAAACAAACTGAGAAAAGCAACCTTAGCTCTTGTCTCTTAATAAAATCTATAAAACACAGCAGAAGGGTCTTCACCCTGACATCCCTCCTTTTATGTCCTACTTAAAAACAAAGCCCTGCAGATTAATGGGAAAACCTGCAAACTCTCTCTCATTGCTTCTGAAGCACACATCTCAGCTCTCTCTTCTTTTTCTTGACTGTCCTTAGAAAAAGAGACTCAAACGTATTTAAGGAATAGAAAAATGCAAGAGACATTTTATGGGAGAACCTTTTATGTCCTACTTAAAAACAAAGCCCTGCAGATTAATGGGAAAACCTGCAAACTCTCTCTCATTGCTTCTGAAGCACACATCTCAGCTCTCTCTTCTTTTTCTTGACTGTCCTTAGAAAAAGAGACTCAAACGTATTTAAGGAATAGAAAAATGCAAGAGACATTTTATGGGAGAATTGGGGTGGATGCAAGCCAGAGAAACTCAGAATGATGAAAGTGAAAGCAAACCAGAATTTTGATTGGGAAGTACAGTTCTGCAGTAAATGGAGCAAACGGTAGTAAAGTTTTGTGACTAAGTGAGGGTTAACAGTGAAAAAATAACTGCCTTCATATTGCTGCCTAAAACGTTAAGGAAAATAAAAGAAACAGAACCACAACTCTGTTTAGGCAACTCTGCCCTCCTAAAAGATGACTTTTGCTGTTCTAATTTCTCTTTCCACAGCTGCTGTGGACATTTTATGCTAAAGTCTACTGTCTTTAACTTTCTTGAGTTTCATTTTTAACAGTGTAAAGTTTTCTGCCTCATAAACAAAAATAAGCTGTTTAAAATAAATGAAAATATTAGTCTCCAGGATGCTGCCTGCCAGTCAGATAACTGGTGGCCTCGTGGCCCTGAAGAAGCAAAAGAGTTGTTTGTTAAGTATCTGATGAATTCTTAACTGTGTATGGTTAAAATCTTCATCTTAGGGGAGGTGATGGTCAAGGCAGCTCTCCAGCTCAAAACTGTCTTTAAAATACTTTTCCCTTGTTCCCCCTCGGGGATAATGGCCTCATTACTCAGCAAACTGCCCCGTACAGAAACCTGGCAGCCAGTGTCTTGCTGAGTCTGTTCACAATAATCTCCAGTTAAGTGGATTCTGCCTGAGACTTTTCTTTCTTATCTTACTTTCCACCTCTGGCTCCAAATCTTTTTTATTTTTTTAACCTATGGTTGATCTGCCAGATATCAGCATTCTCACCACCTTTCCCTCCACTCCCCTACCCTCTTCTTTGACTTTGCTATCACCATGACTGTTTTTTAGCTAACCAGTTAAAAAACACTGAATAGGGGTGGGTAGGTGGGAAAGAGGTCCAAGAGGGAGAGATACATCACTTTGTTGTACAGTAGACACTAACACAACATTGTAAAGCAACTATACCCTAACTGAAAAAAAACCCCAAACCAAAACACTGAAGAGCTTTATCTTGCTGATAAGAGCAGCACTAGATCCTCAGCATCCCAGTTGAGTCCGACTCCTTGTGACCCCATGGCCTGCAGCCTAACTAGGTTCCTCCGTCCATGGGATTTTCCAGGCAAGAATGCTGGAGTGGGTTGCCATTTCCTTCTCCAGGAGATCTTCCCAAACCAGGGATTGAACCCAGGTCTCCCACACTGTAGGCAGACGCTTTACCATCTCAGCCACCAGGTAAGAGTATAAACTACTTAGGATTGTGAATAAGATCTCTTCAATTTTGTACAGAATAGAAAAACGAGTTCTTTTAATTTGGTGATGATAATATAAATTATGAGATTTCTTGACAATATGCAGTATTAACAGATGTATAAGATGCATTCTGAAGAAGCTTTTTCTTTCTTTAGGGATTTTATTCAGAATTATTCTCTCTCCCTCTACCCCCAACACTGTTTTTTGTATTTAAGAATGTAGTGCAATTGAGGGATGGAGTGGGAGTTTGGGGTTAGCAGAAGCAAACTCTTATACAGAGAATGGATAAACAACAAAGTGCTAGTGTACAGTATACAGGGGACTATATTCAACATCCTGTGATAAACCATAATGGAAAAGAGTATGAAAAAGAATATATACATATATATGTATAGCTGAATCACTTTGCTGTACAGCAGAAATTAACACAACACTGTAAATCAACTATACTTCAAAAAAATAGACTAAGAAAATAAAGAATGGAATGCAGCTGCCTAGGCCCAGAGTGCTACCTGCCTATGGTCTCAGCATCTGTGTGGGCCACCAGACACATGCTTGGGGTCCCAGAGTAACAATTATGCTTCCTTTTACCCTCGAAGAGCACTAGTGTGCACAAGAAATTATATGGTTATCCTGGGCATGGTGGTGGTGGTTTAGTCGCTAAGTTGGGTTGATTCTTGCAACCCCATGGGTTATAGCCTGCCAGGCTCTTCTGTCCATGAGATTCTCCAGGCAAAAATACTCGAGTGGGTTGCCATTTCCTTCTCTAGGGGATCTTCCTGACCCATGCTGCTGCTGCTGCTAAGTCGCTTCAGTCGTGTCCAACTGTGCGATCCCATAGATGGTAGCCCACCAGGCTTCCCCGTCCCTGGGATTCTCCAGGCAAGAACACTGGAGTGGGTTGCCATTTCCTTCTCCAATGCATGAAAGTGAAAAAGGAAAGTGAAGTCGCTCAGTCATGTCCAAATCTTCACGACCCCATGGATGGCAGCCCACCAGGCTCTTCTGTCCATGGGATTTTCCAGGCAAGAGGACTAGAGTGGGGTGCCATTGCCTTCTAACCCATGAGTGACTGAAGTCGCTCAGTCATGCCCGACTCTTTGCAACCCCATGGACGGCAGCCCACCAGGCTCCTTTATCCATGGGATTTTCCAGGCAATAGTCCTGGAGTGGATTGCCATTTCCGTCTCCAGGGGATCTTCCCGAGCCAGGGATCGAACTCGGGTCTCCTGCATTGTAGACAGACGCTTTATCGTCTGAGCCACCAGGGAAGATCCTTAGGTCAGTTTAAAAGAGATGGGTAGTTTTCTACTAAGTATCCTTTGAAATGGAACTTTAATTATTAAATTATTATTAAATTATTTAAAATGGAACTTTATTTATAGATAAATATAAAAATGGCCCTCTTAAGCACTGTTTTGGACTTCTCTCGTGGCTCAGACAGTAAAGCGTCTGTCTACAATGCGGGAGACCCGGGTTCAATCCCTGGGTCGGGAAGATCCCCTGGAGAAGGAAATGGCAATCCACTCTAGGACTACTGCCTGGAAAATCCCATGGATAAAGGAGCCTGGTAGGCTACAGTCCATGGGGTTGCAAAGAGTTGGGCATGACTGAGCAACTTCACTCACTCATGGGTTAGAAGGCAATGGCACCCCACTCTAGTACTCTTGCCTGGAAAATCCCACGGACAGAAGAGCCTGGTGGGCTGCCATCCATGGGGTCGTGAAGAGTTGGACATGACTGAGCGACTTCACTTCACGCATTGTTTTATGCAAAGAAAGATTTTAAAAGGTAAACATCCAGATATAATAGGCAATCTTCTCAATGTTATCTTTTAGAAATCACTTCTTAAAATTAAGTTCTTTCAGACTTTGAACTCACCAAAAGCAGAGGATATTAGTCCTTGAGCTTTCTTCTCTCTTATAAACACCAGGGGGTGGAATGGGGAGACCAGAGGAAGTGGGTTTTGGAAAGTCTGAGAAGATAGTTTCCTATAGAAACTACCACTTAAGTTGTAGTTCAATTAATAATAATAGTATTGAAAACGAAAGTGTTATTTCACAACCAGGTCTAACTCTTTGCAACCCCATAGACTACAGCCTGCCAGGCTCCTTTGTTCACGGGATTCTCCAGAGAAGAATACTGGAATGGGTTGCTATTTTCTACTCCAGGGGATACAGAAATGAGACCTATCTAAATTTCATAGGAAAGGTGGTGACAGTAGTTTCAAATTTAAAAAACAGTGAGAAGACTTCATAGGGTTTTAAAATGAAAGTTCAGGTACACAATAGAAAACAGCTCACTCTCTCTGCTAAGAATAAAAGTCTTCATTATTTATGACCATCAGGAAATGTGGGCAAGAGATGTGATAAAAACACAGATAAAGATCAATGGTGTTACATGTTTTGAAATATCAGAATATCATTTCTACAATTGTAGAAATAAAAAACTAATGTCTGAAGAAGTATAAATACTTTTTTGAAATACTTAAAATAAAAAGCTAGGATTTTTTAATCTTTAGTAAATATAAAGTCAATGAAATTTGCCTTTTGGTAAATATTGCATCTTGCTCCATTTCTTCAACACGGATTATGAAGTACAACATCAGTAGCAAAATTCAACAACATGCTCCCTGCTCTATACACCTGGAAACTGGCACAGTGCCCGCACCACTCTGGCCTCTGGGAGCTACGTACCAAGGGCGCACTGGGTGGAACGCCTGCTGACCAGGTGGCGGGGGCTACTTTTGGCTGCCAGTTGGCTCCCCCAGTCAATTTCTTCTCTCCAGCATTCCACTGAAGATCTCCCCTAAAATCAACCATGCAAAACACACACACACAATCAGAAAAGAATAGTATGTGCCTCCTTAAATGTTTATTTTTATTTGGAGTCAAGAAGTAATAAAGAGAATTGGATAAAACAGACGGAAGAGTCTTATAATACTGTGTCTAAGAGAGCTTAAGAACATTTGATGAAAAAATCAAGAGTTTTGACCTCAGTGATAACAGGAATTTCCTGTCACTGCTCATGGAAAAATGTGCCACAAAATTCAACTGAATTCATCACCAGTTACAAAAACTTCCAAGTAAGTCATACATACTGTGTCTATGTATCTTTTGCTGAACTGATAATGAATCCATGATGGTACTTTCTGGATCTTAGTGGCTTCAGCAGAAGGTTTCACACAATTGAATCATGACTACCTGCCTTCCAGTGATTATAAGGTTATATCTATTGTTATATGCATCCCAATTTTAGAGATGTTGAAATATGCATCTAGAAAAAGTGTACATTGTCATTTTTACTATTTTTCCTTAGAACTGACTCCATGAGACACTTTCTAAAATCAATGTTAGCGAGGAATATTACAATGAATCTAGAATTTAAAGCTATTAAAGTATTCAAACCACAATTCCCAAGTATTTCTAGTTATAATTTAGTGTGAATCTGGAGACTGAAACAGATTATTCCTTTTCATTGCAGAGTCAATAGTGGAATAGAGATTCCAGTAGATAACAACAAAAACAAAAACTGACAATGAAATAAAAACCAATTTAGAAGCTACCTAGCCTGAGAATGCGTAACACTCCATGAAGTACAAAGTTTGACAGTCTCAAACAAGTACAAATACACTGTCATAAGAAAACCAGACAGTTTCAAGAATACTTACTTTTTGGATGTGGTACCAGAAATTCCAAGATCTATAAATGGATAAGAGAAAAAAGAATTTAAATCTCTATACTCAGCTTAAATGATATGACATTTAAAAGATCAAAGAACCAGAGGTCTAAAAAAAGCCCATATTTTGCATACAAATGACTGCATTTAGTTTTACAGAAGAGAAACCACTTTAGGACACATATTCACAAGTCCAACATTTTCTTTCATTTCGAGTTATTCTTAAGGATCAAACTTTCAAGTCAATCAGTATTCAGAAATGTATGAACTTAGGAGGCTTGAGACTGCTATCTTAGGCCTGTGTGGCTGGGAACCTGGCTAATATAAACTGTTCTCTGTGCTCAGTGGCTAGGTCGTGTCCCACTCTTTGAGACTCCATGAGATTTCCCAGGAAACAATACTGGAGTGGCTTGCTATTTCCTTCTCCAGGGGATCTTCCTGACCTAGGGATGATTGGCCAGCAGTTTCTTTATCACTGAGCTACCTGGGAAGCCAAATTGTTCTCTACACTGAGATAATACTTTCCTAATGATAAGCGTGGCTCAGTGGTCTGAACTGTACAAGCAACTAGGTTTATGCTGAAAATCTGCTTTCCTTTCAGGAGACTGGCTGGTATTCTGGTACATGTTAGGCAGAGTGCCTACAGGATGAGGATCCAATAAAAGCCTTGGATGCCGAATCTTTATAAAGGGCTTTCCTGGGCAGAAAACTTTGTGTGTTGTTGCGTGTTTGTGTGTTCTTCCACTTTTAGGGAGGAGAGAGCATAAGGAACTTCATGTGTGGATTCTTCTGGACTTTTCCCTTGATGATCCATCTGTGTATCCTTACGATTCTGCTGTAATCTCAGCTGGGAGTAAGAAAAAATCAAGAGTTTTGACCTCAGTGATAACAGGAATTTCCTGTCACTGCTCATGGAAAAATGTGCCACAAAATTCAACTGAATTCATCACCAGTTACAAAAACTTCCAAGTAAGTCATACATACTGTGTCTATGTATCTTTTGCTGAACTGATAATGAATCCATGATGGTACTTTCTGGATCTTAGTGGCTTCAGCAGAAGGTTTCACACAATTGAATCATGACTACCTGCCTTCCAGTGATTATAAGGTTATATCTATTGTTATATGCATCCCAATTTTAGAGATGTTGAAATATGCATCTAGAAAAAGTGTACATTGTCATTTTTACTATTTTTCCTTAGAACTGACTCCATGAGACACTTTCTAAAATCAATGTTAGCGAGGAATATTACAATGAATCTAGAATTTAAAGCTATTAAAGTATTCAAACCACAATTCCCAAGTATTTCTAGTTATAATTTAGTGTGAATCTGGAGACTGAAACAGATTATTCCTTTTCATTGCAGAGTCAATAGTGGAATAGAGATTCCAGTAGAATAACAACAAAAACAAAAACTGACAATGAAATAAAAACCAATTTAGAAGCTACCTAGCCTGAGAATGCGTAACACTCCATGAAGTACAAAGTTTGACAGTCTCAAACAAGTACAAATACACTGTCATAAGAAAACCAGACAGTTTCAAGAATACTTACTTTTTGGATGTGGTACCAGAAATTCCAAGATCTATAAATGGATAAGAGAAAAAAGAATTTAAATCTCTATACTCAGCTTAAATGATATGACATTTAAAAGATCAAAGAACCAGAGGTCTAAAAAAAGCCCATATTTTGCATACAAAT
Organism: Madoqua kirkii; assembly: GCA_006408675.1. Lineage (NCBI taxonomy): Eukaryota > Metazoa > Chordata > Mammalia > Artiodactyla > Bovidae > Madoqua > Madoqua kirkii. The sequence continues at coordinate 10,624 of SJYC01074098.1, forward strand.
GACTGCATTTAGTTTTACAGAAGAGAAACCACTTTAGGACACATATTCACAAGTCCAACATTTTCTTTCATTTCGAGTTATTCTTAAGGATCAAACTTTCAAGTCAATCAGTATTCAGAAATGTATGAACTTAGGAGGCTTGAGACTGCTATCTTAGGCCTGTGTGGCTGGGAACCTGGCTAATATAAACTGTTCTCTGTGCTCAGTGGCTAGGTCGTGTCCCACTCTTTGAGACTCCATGAGATTTCCCAGGAAACAATACTGGAGTGGCTTGCTATTTCCTTCTCCAGGGGATCTTCCTGACCTAGGGATGATTGGCCAGCAGTTTCTTTATCACTGAGCTACCTGGGAAGCCAAATTGTTCTCTACACTGAGATAATACTTTCCTAATGATAAGCGTGGCTCAGTGGTCTGAACTGTACAAGCAACTAGGTTTATGCTGAAAATCTGCTTTCCTTTCAGGAGACTGGCTGGTATTCTGGTACATGTTAGGCAGAGTGCCTACAGGATGAGGATCCAATAAAAGCCTTGGATGCCGAATCTTTATAAAGGGCTTTCCTGGGCAGAAAACTTTGTGTGTTGTTGCGTGTTTGTGTGTTCTTCCACTTTTAGGGAGGAGAGAGCATAAGGAACTTCATGTGTGGATTCTTCTGGACTTTTCCCTTGATGATCCATCTGTGTATCCTTACGATTCTGCTGTAATCTCAGCTGGGAGTACAGCCATGTGCTGACTCTCTTGGGTCCTTCTAGTGAATCTACGAATTATGTGTTGTCTCGGTAACTCCTGACCCAATGGGTTAAATCATTCTGCTCTAATCTCAATTCATCTACTACTACAGCAAATATTTATTGAGTCCCCATATGCCAGGCACTGTTCTAAGCACATGAGACAAGCCAGTGATGCAAATAAAGATCCCAGTCCCAGAGGAATTTGCATTCTCTTGAGGTGAGATGGATGATAAAACAACAAAATAACAGAAGAGTATATAAACTACTAGAGGCGATACAGTGAGCCTATGGAAAAACGAATATGAAGAACAGGGTAAGAGAGAGCTAGTAGGTTGAGAGTGGGGGCAGGCAGGATTAAATAGGGTGCTCAAGGAAGCCTCATGGGGTGAAGCTTGTGCAAAGCTGCACAGAGATCTGGGGAAGAGCTTTCTAGGCGAGTCACCTGGTACCCTCTCTGGTGAATGGTAACTGTATGTTTAACATTTCCAGAAACTGCCAAATCACTTTTCATGGCAGCTGCTCAATGTTATCAATACGTTCTCCCCAGCAATGTTAGACAGTTTTAATTTTTCCAGGTCTTCATCAAGACTAGTTATGATCTTTTTTATTACAGCCATTCTAATGGGCGTGAACTAGCTTCCTTGGTGGCTCAGTGGTAAAGAATCCACCTGTAGTGTAGACTTGGGTTCGATCCCTGGGTTGGGAAGATCCCCTGGAGAAGGAAATGGCAACCCACTCCAGTATTCTGGCCTGGAGAATTTCACAGCAGAGAAGCCTGGCGGGTTACAGTACATGGGGTCGCCAAAGAGTTGGACATGATATAGCAACTAAATGGCAAAAAATGGTTGTGAAGTAATATTTCACTGCGGTTTAGATAGGCATTTCACAGATGACTGATGTTGAGCCCCTTTTCACGTGTATATTGGCCATATGTATATATTCTTTGGAGAAATGTCTTCTTTAAATCATGGGAATGGGAAATAAAAATATGTCTGCAGGAACACTACATAGGAAAAAAGTTTTCAGATAAACTTTTGATATAGCCTTGAGTGAAACAAAAGGTTTCTATGATGGTAAGCCCATTCATCTTAACAAAAGAATTGAATTCAGAGTTAAAACAAGGCCAATCTTTGTAATAGCTCCCTCATCTCCTAGGATTCTCTCCTTCACTTACCCAGTTCCAGTCACTAATGTCCATGGAACTCCTTGAGTATGCCAGGCAATCATCTGTCCCAGTGCCTTTGCACTGGCCATCTCCTTTGCCTGCAAAGTTTTTCCTTCAGATATCCACATGATTCATTCCTTTACCTTTAAATTTTTACACAAATTTCACCTTTTCAGAGAGGGCTACTCTGTAGCACTTACAAACTCTCTTTGGCTGTCCTGTTTTTTCTCCATGGCACTTGAAACTTAACATATTAGAGAATTTATTTATTTGAAAATATTAATGTTGTCTCTGCCCTGATAAGCACTGTAAGAATAGAAATTTCTATCTGCTTTGTTCACTGATTCTCTCTAGAGCCTGGAAGACTGCCTGGTGCTCAATAAATATTTGTTCAATGAATACCTGAAACTAACTTGGATACTCAATTGGTAAATATGCTATTTCCAAATGAAATAAAAAATTAAGTACTTTATTTAAGATAACACTTAGATTTCACTCTACATGCTCTCTAATTACACCTTTGGTAATTCAGATTAAAAGTGGCCTCCATGTTGCTTGTGAGACAATGGCACAGGGACTGTATATCTTCCAAGGAATTGTACTGGGTAAAACACTATGAATTTCTGTCTACTCCTGACATACTCACCTGTAAGTGAATCCAGAAACTATACATACAAAAAAAATATAGAGAAAAAGATTCACATATGATTCTGCTAAAGAAAACTATTCTATTACTCACTGCCAACTAAGCTGGCAAGAGATGAGTCAAGGTCACTCCCAAGGGCTTTGCTTGCTGCCATTGCAGGACTTGGTGATACCAGTGAGATGGGTGCAGGCTGCCCAGTTGGTGCCATGGTTGGCATCAGAAGATCACCTAGACCATCAAACACTGGAAATCAAATGGAATAGGTTCAGAATAATGGCAAAAGAAATATGCAAAATCAAAGGGAAACTCTTTTGAAAAAGAATGAAACAAGTACATTTACAGTCTTACCAAAGAAGGTATTTAATCCATACTTTCAATGACTATAACACCAAAAAACATCTCTACATATGGCTACTCATAAAGTATGGAAATACTAATGAACATGACAGTGGGAAAAAAAATTGTGTAATGTTCAGCAAAGAGCACAGACTCGGGAATCAGAATTGGGCTCATGTCAGCTGCCTGCCTCACTAGTGTGTGAATTTGAGAAAGTGACTGTCTGAGTTTTTACTACCTGTAAGTGGGAAGAGTCCAACTACAACATGGATTTGTTGTGAAGATTAAACTAGATGATATACGTTGTGCCTTTACCATAATGCTCACTCAAAATAGGCATTCAATATGTGGTAGTTACAATGCCTACTTTTATAAAAATTCTTAATGAGAAGGAAAGTCTGAATCTCCTAATTCCTATGAAATCAGTGATGGAATAAAATCTGATCTGATGATTAGTACCTATTAATAAATATCTGAAAAACACACTGTAGAAGTAAGAATTTTGATTTTCATTTCTTTCATTGTAGTAGTCACTTCTGGTTCTAACTTTAAGGGCATAACTACAGTATATGCTATTTTCAGTATTAAGAATCATGCTATTATTGATGGTTCCTGATCAGCATGTAACAAATGACCATTTGTTTAGTTCTTAGAATACAGAAAGACTATTCAAAAATGCTGGCTCATAGGATTTGTACAAAAGCTTCTGCTGATACCTACATCAAATGTTTTATGGGTGCTAATTTTTTTATATATAAAAAAACAATGCATATTTACCATACACACACCACTCTACAATAACTCTAAATTAAAAAAAGGACAGCATTCAACTCAGCACTGGCAATGGAAGCAACCAAATTGTCAGGCAGAGGATATAGTTAGGGTGTTTCTGAAACACAATTACCAAAAACTCACCAATTGAAAATTTGTAGTAGGGACCCAGCATGAGAAGAGGAGAATGGAAGAAAATACAAACAAAATGACAGCAGGATGAAAGGTTAAAGGCAGGCAAAGAACACTATTCGTGTCAACTTCATCAAACCGAGGGCCAGGCAAACTTCAGAGAGTGTGAGCGACAGCAGTGGGAGTGTCTACACACTGAGATACTGCACAAAGATTTAGCACAGAGGATCTGTTTTCCCTTAACTTTCTTCAAACCATGTGCATATAAGCTCATGCAAACAGATGGTGTGCATGTTAAGCTAAATTTCTGCTAAAAAATAAAAACAAAACCAGAAAGGGACTGCAGGTTATTCTTAAAGCCATCAAAATGTATGGAAAATATTTACTTAGGTTACAGAGTGAGAAATTTATTGAACAGTTTTAAAACCAGGTCTTCATTCAATATTTGCTTATAAATTTCCTGATATCACATGAACCTGAGGTGGTGTATTTTAGAAACCGAACAAATCAAAAGAATATTTGAAAAACCACTGCCTCACCTGAAGGATCAAAGGAGCTGCTGCTAGAAGTTGAAGGCGTTGTTCCAAAAGCTGCCTCAAAATTGGGCTGTAGCAGGTTATTCTGAGCTGGAGTCACTGCCGATGGAGAAGGAGCCATGAAAGAACCCCCAAATCCTGGGAAAAAATAGTTCCAGAAAAATATAAGCAGGAACAACTAAAGATAGGTAAAGGCCAATAAAACAGAGTCAGCAGAAGTAACAGAAGACCAAAAAGGTGCGAGTGCATATGGATGAGAAGGCAATGAAACCCAGGTGCTTTTGGAATAGTTTTTCAAGTATTTCAAAATTTGGCATGTAATAATGAGAGATTTAATTTAACTGGAAATCAGAGATCACATAAGACTTTATGTCTCTGTTAAGAGAACCTGCAGCAATCCAATCTACCGTTATGATGGAGTACATAAAGCTGAGATGGTTTCACGATGGTTAAATTTCAGATAGTTATTTTTGTATTTAAATTTTATTCCTTCAAATCACAATACCAGGTTCCTCGAAAAGGCTTAGTTTACACATTGGCTCAGTATAATAATAAAATGCAAATCAGAAAAATATGCATGTATTCTGCCATCAACTCCTCCTTAATATATTTCTTATATGTTCCAGTCCCATTGCTGCCATTGACAAATTTAGGCTCACCCAATACAAGACGAAGCGGCTTTCTGCCTCTAATCTGTAGCTCCTCCGACTTAGCCTTTACAGTGCAGCCAGAGTGACCTTTCTGAGTAGAAAATGCTGACAAAGTTACTTCTCTAATATCCTTCATGGGCTCCCCGTAACTTTCAGATTCATATAATGTGGGTTCCTTTATATGGCAAACAAGCGCATCTGTCTCTGGACCCCTTTCTCCCCTCCCTGCAAACTCAGGTGCAGCCATAATACATCACAATGAGTCAAATACCAGCCCCAGGAGGGCTTTTTTGCCTCCTACTGCCACCCACAGCTACCAGCCACAACAACCCTGCCCCTCCCACACCTGGTATACATGGGTGATATGTCCTGCCTCTGTGCTCTCAGCACTGGTTGATCTCCCCACTCTACCTGTACACCGTACTTTATTTTCACCCCAAGTCCCCACCCTGGGGATGGCTTTTTGGTGTCAGAAACTGTCTTTTTTCATCTTTTCCACGAATACTCAAATGTCTAAAACACTGAATTAACACTTACTGAAAGAAGGGTACTTTTGAATTTAGAAGGTTGAGGAGAAAGCAAAGACTTCAAATTAAGTGTTTCTCTTTTGGAGCTGGAAGTAAATCGCTGCTCTCAATCAACAGACAGAAGCAGAGTTCACTGTATTGCTTCTGTACAAAAGGTGGCTCAGATGGTAAAGGATCTGCCCTCAACGAGGGAGAACCGGGTTTGATCCCTGGGTCAGGAAGAGCCCCTGGTGAAGGAAATCACAACCCACTCCAATATTCTTGCCTAGAAAATCCCATGGATGGAGGAGCCCGGTGGGCTACAGTCCATGGGGTCACAAAAAGTCGGACATGACTGAGTGACTTCACTTTCACTTTCATGAAGAAAGTGACTCCTTAAAAAGACATTAGATGATGTCCTATTATCAAACATGTATCAAAACTAAAGAAGTCTTTTTCATACTCAGTTTGGGTATATATATAATATATACATATAAATGTATTCTTTTCTCATCTAGCTGTATCTTTTCTTCACAAAATGCTTGCCAAAAACCATAAAGAATGCTTACAAAAAACCTTCAGCTTATACTTCGTTAACAGTCAATTTATAATTTTGGAAGTGACTTCCACTGAAATTCTGCAGTTACTATTTCTAACCAGAAAGTCATGCTGTCCCTGGAAATGGATAGTGATATTGGCTTAGGTTTCCTTGTTTATGTATGAAAAAATGCAACCTGGAGAACTGTTACCTATTAGAAGATGCTCTCTAAAATTCATGGGGACTATCTGAAGTGATTTTAGCAGTATTCAACTGAATTAAGAATCATGTAACCTTCCTAAATGAAGATAAGACATCCTGTAGATATTTAAAAATATAATGAAGCGAAGATGGGATCAGTTCAGGTCAGTCGCTCAGTCGTATTCTACTCTTTGTGACTCACGAACTGCAGCACACCAGGCCGCCCTGTCCATCACTAACTCTGAGAGTCCACCCAAACCCATGTCCATTGTGTCGGTGATGCCATCCAGCCATCTCATCCTCGGTTGTCCCCTTCTCGTCCTGCCCCCAGATCCCTCCCAACATCAGAGTCTTTTCCAGTGAGTCAACTCTTCTCATGAGGTGGCCAAAGTATTGGAGTTTCAGCTTCAACATCAGTCCTTTCAGTGAACACCCAGGACTGATGTCGTTTAGGACGGACTGGTTGAATCTCTTCACAGTCCAAGGGACTCTCAAGAGTCTTCTCCAACACCACAGTTCAAAAGCATCAATTATTTGGCACTCAGCTTTCTTTATAGTCCAACTCTCACATCTATACTTGACTACTGGAAAAACCACAGCCTTGACTAGACAGACCTTTGTTGGCAAAGTAATGTCTCTGCTTTTCAATATGTTATCTATGTTGGTCATAACTTTCCTTCCAAGGAGCAAGCGTCTTTTAATTTTATGGCTGCAGTCACAATCTGCAGCAATCTTGGAGCCCAGAAAAATAAAGTTAGCCACTGTTTCCCCATCTATTTGCCATGAAGTGATGGGACCAGATGCCATGATCTTAGTTTTCTTAATGTTGAGCTTTAAGCCAACTTTTTCACTCTCCTCTTTCACTGTCATCAAGAGGCTCTTTAGTTCTTCTTCACTTTCTGCTATAAGGGTGTTGTCATCTGCATATCTGAGGTTATTCGTATTTCTCCCAGCAATCTTGATTCCAGCTCGTGCTTCCTCCAGCCCAGCATTTTTCATGATGTACTCTGCATATAAGTTAAATAAGCAGGGTGACAATATACAGCCTTGATGTACTCCTTTTCCCATTTGGAACCAGTCTCTTGTTCCATGTCCAGTTCTAACTGTTGCTTCCTGACCTGTATACAGGTTTCTCAAGAGGCAGGTCAGGTGGTCTGGTATTCCCATCTCTTTCCGAATTTTCCACAGTTTCTTGTGATCCACACAGTCAAAGGCTTTGGCATAGTCAATAAAGCAGAAGTACATGTTTTTCTGGAACTCTCTTGCTTTTTCGATGATCTAGCGGCCGTTAGCAATTTGATCTCTGGTTCCTCTGCCTTTTCTAAACCCAGCTTGAACATCTGGAAGTTCACGGTTCACGTACTGCTGAAGCCTGGCTCGGAGAATTTTGAGCGTTAGTTTACTAGAAGATGGAATAAATGCAATTATTTTTGAGGATATGACCATTTTAGTTTTAGGGAAGTTGGTTGCTCTGTTAAGGCTGACTTCTTGGAAACACCCCCCACAAGTTGGAATATGGCAGTTGGAAATCTAGGCAAATGGTGTGGTTATCTTTGTTACAGGTGAACATGGAAACAACTGTACCTGATACTCAGTTTCTTAAAATTTGGTCAAGAAAGGACAATTTATAATAGAGTCACAGCATATCAGTGTTGGAAAGAACATTAAGATCAGTTGATTCAATCCTATCTTTTCACAGCTAGAAACGATACAATGGGAAGTTAATACACCACCCGTGACTCAGTAATAAAAAGAGAAAAGCATGTACATTTACCCCGGGCTCAACTGCTTAGTGCTGCTGAGTTTCATAAAGTAAGGGGTTCATTCCCATAGATGAATAAATAACACTATTTAATGAAAAAAAAAATCACTGTTTTCTCTATGAAAGTGAAGGTTTAGCCAAAATTGGCATGAGGCTCACCAAAAGACAGGCACATTCTGAGCAATTTTTTTAGGTTGAACTATCTGAGTCACATATATTGCCATTATTCGACCATTTTGATCCTACAAAAATACCAATTTTATATCATTCAACCTAAGACATATATTAGCTCATTTAAGCCTCACAATCACTCCAGGAATTTTCATGAATGAGGAAACTGCAGCCAGAGAGGTTAAATAATTTGACTCAGGTGACCTGATGGCAATTGCAGAGCCAGGATTTCAGAAAGGAATATTCCAGAACCCTCCCTGGTTCCCCACAATACTACTTGGCCTCTTCCCTACAGCCAGGAGTGAGGCCAGAGTTATCCCCTTCTGGTAGGTTTATAAAGTCAATAAAGATCTGGAAAGATGGCTTTTCCCCATTATACTCACTTCTTATGAAGCAGGCGCCTTCACAGATCTAGATAATTACAAAGCTATAAAGTGATATAAAATAACCAACTGATTATTATTGTAAGGAAGAAAAATCTGTCGCCTTACTCTAAAGGAAGAGTTAAGCAGGAAAATGATAGGTATTAATAAGGAGTTTGGAGAACTCCTGTTAAGTGAAAAGTTTGAGAGACTTGGAGTAGAGGTTAAGGAGTAAGAGAACACTAATGACGACTTTTTCGTTCTCTTTGGTTCTAAATTATATTAAGAAAGTCTGTGCAACTGAAAATAAAGTAATAACTACTAGGCTTCCTGCCTCCCTCTCCCTCCCTCCCTCCCTCCCTCTCTCTCTCC
>SJYC01074099.1:0-15862 GCA_006408675.1 Madoqua kirkii
AGGAAAAAACCCCTGGTTTATCAACAAACTCCCTCTATTGATGATACTACTCAGATCTGTAACTTTTGTGTATTATTCAACTATTACTGATTCAGTTTTTCACCCATCAATTTTCTTCTTTTAGGGCCTCTCTCGCTCGCTCTCTCTCTCCCCCTCTCTTTCTCTCCCTCTCTCTCTCTCTCTCTCCCTCTCTCTCTCTCTCTCTCTCTTTATATATATCTATATCTATCTATCTATCTATCTATCTATATATATATCTCAGATGTCCCGCAGACATGTTTGAGCTGTCCTACATGAATCACCAGCTGCAGACACACTGCCTTTTATCAAAGATGATCAGTCTTATGAATGTATCTCTCTACAGGGGAATGGCCTACACACTTAATGAAGTTCTATTAATAGAGACATATCAAAACTGACAGTCGCCATCTATATATATCACTTGGGTCAAGGGAGCACCACGTTAAAATTATTGGTAGATAAATACACTCCCACATACATTTCCCCACAGTCACATGTCCTCTATTATGTTAAAGATGCTGTCATTTCCTTTATTCTCAGTGGTACAGGTATTAAGTCCATTTACTAAAATCAATCTGAGAGAGTCAATATTTCTAAGAATAACAGCCTGAGAACCTTCTATCTGTTCTGTTTCTGACCCCCAGAGATGAAATGATTGGTCCTCTATAGACCATACCAGTTAGTGGGAACTGTTATTAATTGCACACTGAAAGTTTTTATATTTTAAATCAGTTCAAGGACTTCCATGGCCCTGCTAAAGCTACCTGTGCCATATAGTTAACTGAAAACGTGAAACTATGAAAGGTCTCCCTCCTACTGCAGGATGTTATTCTCCCAAACCTGTGGAATTAAAACCAGGAACAGGCACAGACCTATGCTTGTACAGATTATGGTGTCGTCATCCCAGAATTGTCTCTTATGGAAGAAAATGCTTCCCTGTTTGATGTCAACCTCAGAAGTTAGGCATATCCCTCAACACACCTAACCTCCATTTTTACACAGCCATCCAGGAAACTGTCTCCATCTTTCAAACAGGTGTATCTGCAGTTGGTATCTCATGAGAGGAATTTGACAGTTTTACTCTTCACTGGGTGAAATAACATTTCATTTGTTATAGTAATTCTCAAGTTTCCAGCCAGACTCTGTCGAGATGTGGGTGATTCCTGTATCCCACCAGCAACCTCAATGACTTGGGGAGATTTATTCTGTTAGCCTGTCCTCCTTAGACACAGAAGTTGCCTCTTTTAGCATGTTCTCTAGTTTCACCACACTAGGTACACCAAATAGAACCTGAAATTTTTACTTAAGGAGAAGACTAAGGTGATATTTTATTCACAGTTCAATTCTGGAATTGCAATTATGTCATAGTTCTAGAAGTAAATTAAATGAAGAATAACTAGTTTTTCTGGGATATGTGTCCTTTCAAGACATTATGCGTTTAGTCTTTGTTTTTGAGTTTTAAATTACACACTTAAACTTTCTGGGGGGGGTATTACAATCTATGAACTTTTTTATTAGTATATCAAGCTATAAGATCTTATTCACTAAAAACAATGTGAAAAGACAACCCTCAGAATGGGAGAAGGAAAGCTATGGCCAACCTAGACAGCATATTAAAAAGCAGAGACATTACTTTGCCAACAAAGGCCCATCTAGTCAAAGCTATGATCTTTCCAGTAGTCATGTATGGATGTGAGGGTTGGACTATAAAGAAAGCCGAGGGCCGAAGAAGTGATGCTTTTGAACTGTGGTGTTGGAGAAGACTGAGGATCCTTTGGACTGTAAGGAGATCAAACTAGTCAGTCCTAAAGGAAATCAGTACTAAATATTCATTGGAAGGACTAATGCTGAAGCTGAAACTCCAATACTTTGGCCACCTGATGCGAAGAACTGACTCACTAGAAAAGACCTGATACTAGGAAAGATTGAGAGCAGGAGGAGAAGGGGACGACAGAGGATGAGATGGTTGGATGGCATCACCGACTTGATGGACATGAGTTTGAGCAAGCCCCAGGAGTTGGTGATGGGCAGGGAAGCCTGGCATGCTTCCCACAGGGTCTCAAAGAGTTGGACACAACTAAGCAACTGAACTGAACAGGATGGGAGAAATAAAAGTAAATGAAACAACTGACAAAGAATTAATTTTCCAAATATACAAGCAGCTCATACAACTCAAAACCAGAAACACACAGCTCAATCAAAGAGTGGGAAAAAGAACTAAAAAGGCATTTCTCCAAAGAAGACACACAGATGATGAAGAAACACATGAAAAGATGCTCAACATCACTCACCATTAGAGAAACACAAATGAAAACTACAATGAGATACCACCTCACACCAGTCAGAATGGCCATCGTCAAAAAGTCTACAAACAATGCATACCAGAGAGCATGTGGAGAAAAGAGAACCCTCCTGCACTGCTGGTAGGAATGTAAACTGATACAGCCACTATGGAAGATGGTATGGAGATCCCTTTAAAAGCTAAGAATAAAACCACCATGTGATTTAGCAATCCCACTCCTAAGCATATACCCTGAAGAAACTAAAACTGAAAAAGACACATGTACCCCAATGTTCACTGCAGCACTATTTACAATAGCTAGAACATGGAAGCAACCTAGATGTTCATTCACAGATGAACAGGAAAAGAGGCTGTGGTACATATATACAATGGAATACCATCAGCCATAAAAAGAAACGCATTTAAGTCAGTTCCAAAAAGTTGGATGAACCTAGAGCCCATAGCACAGAGTGAAGCAACCCAGAAAGAGAAATACAAACATCATATGGATACAAACATATATGGAATCCAAAAAGATGGTACTGATGAATTCACTTTCAGGGAAGCAATGGAGAAACAGACACAGAGAACAGACTCATGGACATGGGGGAGGGCGGGAGGGACAGGGTGAGAGGTATGCAGAGAGCAATATGGAAACCTACAATACCACATGTGAAATAGACAGCCAATGGGAACCTGCTGTATGACTCAGGGAACTCAAACAGGGGCGCTGTGACAATTCCTGTGACAAGGGTGCAATGTGGAGGGAGCTGGGAGGGAGGCCTGAAGGGAGGGGACCTTGGCACACCTATGGCTGACCCCATCTATGGCTGACTCCTGTTGATATACGTCAGAAAATCACAAAATTCTGCAAAGCAATTATCTTTTAACCAAAAAGACGATTTTTTAAAAAAATATCTTATTCAAGTGACCAATGTGAACAGTATTTTAAGATGTCCACAACTATAACATGATATTAAACAAGTAACTGTGACCTCTATTGGTGGAAAAGTTGCAGACACTGCTTTTACTATTGTAAAAGTAATTTTACAATTCTGATTTGCTGCCAGCATTCAGATTGTGGAGTAAAGCTAAAATTTAAGTTAGTGAAAATAAAAATGTAATGCTTCCCTCCATCAAGGTCACAGATACCCCTGACTTCTACCCAGGGTTAAGAACCCTGCTTGTCCAGGGTGAGTTCTGGACATATTCAGGACCCATGGCTAGGAAGATTTAAAGAAGCAACACACCACTCAAGAATACCCTCTGTAGTGAAGACGGACATTCTAGGGTGTTTCTTTCCTCCTATTTGTGGCATTTGCTGGAGGTTCTCACTTGGAGTTTGTATGTTTAGACCGGTTGAGGAGATATTTGAAAACAGGTTCATCAACTCAAGTTCTGGTTTTCCTGACAGCAAACAGCTTCCCAGTCCTTATCAGACTATCTGCTAACTTTAACTGTTAAGACGAATAATTCACTCCACTGTCTTCCATCTCAGAGGGCTGCAGGGTGTGGCGCTGTGGAGCAGCCAGGGACTGGGGCATCCTGTCTACTGTGCTCATGGGGCAGTCCTGGGGGTGGATCTCCATGTCCTTGGTCAGCTGCCCTTTCTTCTTCAATGTGCATGCCTCCTGGTAGGGTGGTGAGATGGAGGGCTGCCTGGGTGGAGTGCACTTATATTCTGAGCCGTCTTCTAAGTCCAGTGGGTAACTGCAGTCTGAATCATAGGCGCTCAGGTCCCCAGAGGTCACAAATGGCACAATGATGCGGCAGGGGCCATCCAACTGGTTGAAATAGAAACAGTGATCTAGCAAGGGTTTGGTCAGGTCTGGCAGGAAGCCTTCAGGAGGGTCGTAACCCTTACAGACAGCAAAGGCCTCGATGCTGGAATTGCAGCTGCTCCTAGGCCTGGCGCATAGCACGCTGGGGAAGAAGACATGCAGCTGGCTGCAGATCAGTGTCACATCCCGGCCTGGGAAGATCTTGGCCATAACGCAGCCCCCTGGCTTCAAACGTGAGTAGCAAGGTTCAGAGCAGCTAGGAGGAGCTGGGCCTGCATATACTCATCAACATTATGGAAGCTGGGTGCATCAGGAGCCCCGTCACACACCACTAGGTCCGCGGGGCAGTATTCGAAGTGCTGGATTATCTCCTTGGCAGTGGACAGCTGGGTGATATCCTCCTGGGTCTGTAACACACCTGGTAGTGGAGCCATTGTCTGAAGGTCCACAGCCACATGGCCAGAACCCTGGCCCCCAATCTTCAGCTCAGCACTTGGCTTCAGCTGCCTGGGGCCACACACAGGTCAATGGCCCACGTCACGCCTTGGAAAACCTGGAATTTCTTCCTTGTCCAGTTGCAACAGCTTGAAGGCTCTGCGGGCGCGCCAGCCTTTCTCCTTGACTAGGCGGTAGTAGACATCTCGCTTGTCCTTTGACGACCGTCCCATCTCACGCCCAGGGGCCTGTCAACAGTAAGCTCAAACTTTTGGAGTGGGGAGCAGAGGAAAGAAGATAGCTGGTCCGTGAGCAGAACGAGCCTCGTCGAGAGCGCAAGCCTGTGAGAAGTCTCAGGTTTTCGGCTTGTTTGCTTTGTTGCTACAAAAACCTGTCGCGCATGCCTAATGGCGACCAGAGTGTGCCACACCTCTCATGGTGGAACGCAGAGGCTCCTGCGAAGCCGTACCGGACCTGAACTTACCACATGAGTGCCGGCACCTCAGGGCGACGTGGCCAGTCTGACGAACTGCCGTTCCCAACATGCAATGGGCGCGAGCAAAGCCACTGGTTTCGCACAGCGAGGCAGAAACATCGCGAGGAACGAGAACTCATATACTCATTTTTGATAGCGCTTTCTCCTCAATTTTGAGATGCTCCTTAATTTTTGGTTTAAAATCTCTAAAAATCATTTTTAACATTTAGTTACGCTACATCTTTATTGCATTTCCTTTTGTATTTACATATAATTTTATTCACTCAAAAAGCATTGTAAAGCAGTTATATTTCAATTTTAAAAAAAAGAGGAGGAAAAAAATCTAACCAATAGTGCAAATGTAGAAAAGCTTCTCTTACAGAGTATTCACATATTACAGACCTAACTGTCAAATATCATGGTACCTTTCCCCACAAATTCCTTTTAAAAGGGGGGAGGGGCAATACAAGATAAAAATTGCTGAATTAAGCATATTATTTCTTTAATAAAAAACATGCTAACTGAAAGTAGGTATATTAAGAGCATCTAATGAGCTGCAGGGGTGGCTTGCATACAACTGTGATTTTAAGACCAATTTCATCAACTCCTGGGAAATAATCAAGTTTCTATTATACAAGGTCTTATTTTTCAATTTCATGTCTAAAAGGAAAAGAAGACATGCACCTTGAAATTTATATATTATCTGTTACTTATAAAAATATATCCAAACTTAACTTTCATAAAATACTACTTTATTTTAATGTGATTAATTACCAGCTAGTAGGTCTGCCGATGCTGACGAGCTAGAAGCAGCCTGAGGTGCAGGTTGGGGTTCAGAAGCACTACTTCCGAATGCATCTACCCATTATCCATTATGCAGCAAAAAAGTAAAAGAGTGTAAACAGTAAGTAAGGGAAGTGATTTGCTGAGAAATGCACAGACATGACACCCTGTGGTAGCTTGTCTTCTGTGGATATGTGAAATGACTGAATGGATTGAATTATGCTCTGACCAGTTCATTCTCTCAAAAGAAGAGTTCTAGGATACTTAAAAATTAACACCTCTTTGTAAGAGTAAGAAAATTATTTTTCTTCTTTTTTAAAGGGCTAAATCCTATAATCTGTCAAAACAGGATCAAAGTTTTAAAGCTTTTTGCTCAAAGCAAAGAATCCTCTCCTGTTAGAACTCTATTAAACAAAATTTAACAAACCTAATTCAAGCAGCAGCTGCCCTACTTATATCAAAGTTTAGTGATTTTGCCACAGGTTTTGAGCCTCTGAATGTCACAAACTGTGACACTTTTGTACCTCTCATATTCCTTTCACGGCACTCACTATAATGCGTCAATATATCCTAACTACTCAATGTGAGTTTCACTTGCTAAGGATGGTATTTTAGCCCACAGCATACACATTTATGGAAATCCATAAAGAAATCACTCCAAACTTGGACTTTCCCCCAATAAATTTACTGCTAACAGAAGACCCTGAATGTATCATCCAAATGAGTAGTTCTAGAGTTAACTCAGTACATCTGCCTTTCTTCCAATAGCATACAGGAAAAGAAAAATGCATTTAAGTCAGTGAAACATCTTCTAGTTCTCTGGGAGGATTTAGGAACATTAAACTCAATATAAACACTATGGAATAATGCATGACATCTAGAGCTTATGCTTTCAATTCTGACTGGCTTATCTTTTTTCAATTCCAAATTATCTATGTTTATATTGCTTTAAAGAATTTGGAAATGTTGATTTAGCTGACAGATCAGGATCACCAAGGAAGAGCAGTAGCAGGAAATTCCAATCAGTTGATTCTACATGAGGATGAATGAAAAGTTAAAAATACAAGACTGCAAAAGAAAAATCATCTGGGTTTGTTAGGACATGCACTAAAAAATAGGATGAGCCGATGAGGATGAAGATGATGATGACAAAGAAATGGAAAGATCTTAAAAACCTAAGCTCACATTTAAAAGATGAAATAACATCACATAGTCAAAAGAAAAAAAAATTAAGTACAAGATCTCAAAACTATTCTGGGGTGGGGGAAGGATTTTGTGAGTGTTGAAGGTGGAGAGATACGCACCCCCAAAAAGGTCTATCACACCTGAAGAATCCACTTTTGCTGGCGAGGCAGTGGTTGCAGGAGATGGTGCTACAAACGTATCCACTGGAGCAAAGCACATAACAGGACAAAGGGCACATCACCCAAAGGAAAATGAAATCCTGAGCCTCGATAAATAGCTTCCTGAGATTTCATGTCGAATAGCAGGAAGATCTATCCTCTTAAGTTAGACAGGCTTAACAGTTAAGTAAAAGCCAACAGATTTAAAAATATATATTTCACCAAAGAAAATAAAACCTGACTCCCTGAGGTCACAGGATGCAGTGTGAAAAAGAGTTTTTCTCTTTCCAGTTGGTAGCAGATTTGAAATATAGGGGGTCATCAATTGGAGATGGACCAAAAATGTTTTCTTTTTTTAAAGTGAATTTTGAGTGTAAAAGAACTCAAGACAACCCTCATATTTTTGCATCTGTCTCTCCACACATACCCCCCACCCCCACCACTAAAACATCTCGGAAGGCTTGACCTTGGCAGAAACACTCACCGGATAGGAGGTCAGCAGTGAGAGAGCTCTCAGGCACAGGAGAGGCCCCTTGTGGTGGAGAGGAGAAAGCATCTTCCCAGAGTGAAACAAACCAAAACCAAGCAGAAGTGAGTAGAGAGCTGAAATCACAGTCAGAAATCTAACAAGTGCATTATCACAGGGGTGGACAAAGGGCTTTTTCATGAAACCATCGAGGCAAACTCACGTAAAGAAAGGGGGCTTTGGCTTTACCTGTCCCAAACAGGTCTATGCTAGGAGCAGCCTCTGGCTTAGGCGCTGGGGCGACTTCAGGAGCAGACTCAAACAAATCTAAGACCAAGAACACACATGCCTTTACTCAACGGGATGGACCCGCCAGAAACCGCCTCTTTCCAGTTGCGGGTGAGCACTTTTGGAAGAGTTCTGAAACGAGCGGCAAATGGTTGCTGGAGAACCATTTCATGACACAGACATCATGCAGTCAAGAGTTGCGTATGCAGGACACCGCAAGGACCAGAATACAATCCACCGGGTGGCAAGAGTTCAATGACATCGACAATGACAACAAAAAAATTACCACCAAAGATATCTAGAGCAGGAGGAGCGGAGGTGGTGGCGGCGGAGGTGGTGGCAGTGGCGGCGGCGGCGGTGGCAGCGGTAGTGGCAGCGGCGGGAGCTGCGACGGCGGGAGCAGGAGAAGGAGCAGTGGCGGGAACCGGAGGGGCTGTGCTAGCTGTAGGGGTAACTACAGGAACACTGGTCTCAGGTGGCTTCATTGCAAAGAGGTCCAGCTCAGGTGCAGCCTCTGCACTACCTTCAGACGGGGCAAAGGGGTCTTGGGGAAAGGAAAGTGGAGACACATACACGGCATCAGTAAGGAAACAGGCGAGAGAGCAGCGTTATAACTACAGGGACCAAGACACCTGGCACAGATATTCATAAGCTAGCTAGGCTTTAGGCTGCTTGCTAGGCTTTAGCTGCTGGCTAGGCATTAGGCTGCTTGCTTTCAGCTAGTACCCTACTAGTGGGGGTCAGTGATTAGCATGTTCTACAAAAGAGAAAAGAAAATCTAGCAGGTGCCACGAATTCAGAAAACAAATTGAAACACTTAATGAGTATTTGTCAGATTAGACTACAGTCTAGGATTGGAGACTGTTATTTTTTAAATGCTCAATCTGGTCAACTTGGTAGCTTGGAAGATTCATGAAAACATGCCTATATAGAATTCAGTGTTAACAAAAAGAGTAGAATACACTGATAGCATTTATGGTTGTTGTTGAGTTGCTAAGTCGTGTGAAACTCTTTTACAATCCCATGGGTTACAGCCCATCAGGCTCCTCTGTCCATGGGGTTTCCCAGGCAAGAATACGAGAGTGGGTTGCCATTTCCTTCTCCAAGGGATCTTCTCAACCCAGGAATCGAACCCACGTCTCCTGCATTTCAGGCAGATTCTTTACCACTAAGCCAACAGGGAAGTCCATGAGTAAGCATTAGAGGGCACAAAACATTAAGGCAGCATACTTGCAGTGACAAAAATTGTCAATCTTGAGAAATTGTCAATTTTGGTAAGTATGCCCTTCGTTTTCTTAATGTTTTAAGTGTCAGCATTCCTCATTCTGTTAGGAGGAGTGATATTTTATGCTCAGAAGAAAGTAAAATTAGAAACACAGAGGGCCATGTCTAGCTACAGGGGTTTCACATCAGGACAAAACGACAACAGACGGGCTCAGGGTTGGAAACCCACCATTTCCTGAACAAGCATCAAGTGCCGCTGCTACGGGGGTTGGGGGGGCCGGCGCGGTGGCCCCTTCGGATGCTGTAGGGGCCTCCCCGGGAGAAGCTGCAAAGGCATCTTGGGTGCAGGTTTTAAAACAAAAGAAATGAAAGGGATAAAAAGAGAAGAAAAATATAGTAAAAGAACCAAGTTAAATTGCAAAGAAGGCTCCCTTATACAACATGAATTCTTAAAATGCATTTTTACAGCCCATGCACTATTGGCAGTCACAGAACAATGACTCCTGGCGCCCCTTCATGTTGGTTACATGCAAAGTGGTGCAGGGTGGAGCCTGCTGAGACCTGTGAGGATCCAAAGGGTAACAGGATTCTCATTGTATAAGGGCTCTAAGAAGCATGTTTTATGCATCACTAGAAAGTAATGGATGTGAACATTAAAACACAAAAATTACTTTCTTAGGCAGTTTGAGACATTGAGCTTTCATTATTTATATACTATGTTACTACGATGTCTCTGACTCATGGTTTCTAGCAAGCATGGATGTCCTCTTTAATGCCAATAAAATTAAATATAAAATGACATAAACCATTTAAATTTAAAATTTCTTTTATAGTCTAGGCAAAATTGCATTGTTAACATGACGTATATAAATATTCATAGTTAAACTTTCATTATCCTTGAGAAACATTTTCAGACACAACTAAGGATTTGCTTTAAAGAACTAAAGAAAAAAATTAGGAGATGATGCCATAATGCCTTTATTTTGACTTAAATTTATGGCTATTTTCAAATACTGCATTGCTTTAGTTATGTAGAAAATTATCTGTTTTCAATGAAATAAAAATATAGTTTCATGTTTTGAAACTACAAGTGTGTAGCTGTTTATAGTAAATTATAATACTATACAGTAGATCCATTAACATACAGGCAGCCTCCATTTATAAATGCCCACTTTATAAATGGCTAATGTGTGCAAAGAATCTCAAATGTGTTTCTGTCAACACACTCTGTTAATTATGGTAAAATTAGTTTTACCTGGAGTTTTCAAAGAAATCCTTTCATTCCAAAGTACAAAAGGAATGAAGTTATAAATACGACCTGCCTAGAAGAAATTCTTGGAAAGTGGGGACCAAAAAGTACCTGCCACTTACCTGCTAGACTTATATCCTAAACTGCTATCTTCTGCAATACTTACCAGCGTTCCCTAGAACAATGCTCCTCCAGCCCTTAAAAAGAATTTGTCAAAAAAAAAAAATGCTACCTAGTATTTCCCCTTTCTCAGAGATTTACCTGGTCTATTAAGCAGTAAGAAATTCTACAGTCAGGACACTTGTTTCTCAGTTTAACCCAGAGTGTTTCAAATGGATCTGAGTATGAGACACACTATGGTAACATCCTGAAAACCAGCATTAACAAACATTAAACATTAGAGACTCACGTGAGTTAAAAGGTTCTTTACAAAAATACCAATATTGCTGGAATAGACAATAGGACAATCATATGTTACAGCTTGATTTGATTGCTTCTCACAGCTACACTGAGGGAATACATTCTGGTAAAGGTCAGTCAAGGGAGATGGTGAATAATAACAATGGCATAGGAGAAAAACACTCGGGGATGGGGCAGACAGCCTCCCAGATGCCATGTTAAAGATACTATCACAGAAGACGTAGGGCAACATGAAAGCACTAAGAACTGGGGCCAGCAGTCTAAGGGAAGGTTTGTTACTGTTCAGTCACTAAGTTATGCCCGACTCTGCAGTCCCACGGACTGCTGGAAATATCTTGCCACGAGTCAGGTTTGTTTTCTTTCTAGTCTTATAAAATCTGGAACTGAGGATAGGGTGATTGGAAGCAACAGAAACAGTAATAGCAGTCACTGTTTGTGTGCCAGTCACTAGGTAAATATTTCATTGAAATTATCACATTTAATTCCTACAGCTCTCTTGGGATGTAAGCTCTATCTTCTCCACTTTGTAGATAAGAGAATGGAAACTTGTAAACTCTGAGGATTTGCCCAAGGTTTGGCAAATGGTGGAGTCAGGATTTGGCTGTAAGCTGTCTGGCTGAAGTTTGTGTGGTTAACCACTCTACTGTGACGAACTGTGCCACTTTCTACTATACTGTTCCCTCCTTGTAGGACTGAATTAAGTATCAGTTACATCTGTGCTATTGGCTTCCCTGATGGCTTAGATGGTAAAGCGTCTGCCTACAATGCAGGAGAGACCCGGGTTCAATCTCTGGGTCAGGAAGATCCCCTGGAGAAGGAAATGGCAACCCACTCCAGTACTCTTGCCTGGAAAATCCCATGGACAGAGGAGCCTGGCAGGCTACAGTCCAGGGGATCACAGAGTTGGACATAACTGAGCGACTTCACTTTCTTTCTTTCTACATCAGTCCTGAGTTCAAACAAGTATTCACGGGTGTGCCTCTTTAATGATCACTTTCATATAAGCAGATGAAACCCATATTTGTAGCTATATCTTCAGGAAAGGTGGTTTTTTATTTTTCCCCTGTCAGCAAGATATCTCCTTTCAATGCTTCTCTGAAACTAAACATAAACTTAACTCGTCTACTACTGTCAAAACTGGTCTTAAACAAAGGACCCCCAGCTGCTCCAGCCCATGGCTTTTAAGTCCTCCCAGCTCAGGAGATGGGAGACGTGAATGAATGAGTCTGGATGATCCCAACCCCACAGCCACTGTATGACTGTAGCCACGCAAGGAACCCTGAGATAACTGTCCAGCTGAGCTCAGCAGACGCCCAAACTGTGAGACTGTGAGAGATAATAAAGCAATTATGATGTTGCTTTCTAAAAAACAATAAAACTTCTTAGCTACCCAGGTTTCTTTCATAATCGATGGCAGCATTATCCTTCCAGCACTGAAAGCTAAAGCCACCTCCAATCTAGTTCTCTTTCTGTTGTTACCCACTCACAGTTCCTATCTACATTCCGCCAATTACCAACCCCTGCTATTTCTAGGAAATGTGTGTTCCTGCTTTTCTACAGTTATGGACTTGGTCCAGTCTTACCCAGAAAACCAGTCTCTCAGACACTGTGCAGATAGCCTTCTCTTCCTTCTGGCAACACAGGAAGAATTTCCCCCCTAATTTTTTTTATCATGTGCCTGACTTCCTATGTGAAAATATCTTACTGCTCTTGTCCTCCCCAGGCTGAACTATCCCTCCCTGTCTTCTCTAGCCACATAAGCCATCTTTAAATCAAAGGTTTCAATCATTCTCCACATCTTGAGCCTCAAAGTCACCAGCGTTTCATTTTCTTTCCCAGAGGTCTCAGATTATAACATTCTTCCATTAAATCTAGTTGTAAGGGCTTATACTTAAGTACTGATTTTAAGGAAGGTTAATTAACTTAGTTTGTAAGTAGCCTGTACAAATGAAGTCAGGCTTGGGAAGCAAGTTCTTTGGTTTTCCAGCCACTTGGTTCTGTGCTTGCAGCCTACCATCTTCATGCAGGATGCTCACGAATTAACACAGTTGACTGAAAGGGTATCCTGGCAAATGCAAGAGGAATTAGCAATTTAGCATTGCACTGCTTAGAAAAACACTGTGTTGTTAAAAAAAAACAAAAACGAATACACTGTCGTTACTAAAGTTTACATCAATGAAAAACAATGTTTTAAAAAATTTTGTGTTTTCTCTTAATATTTGTTTTATTAATTTTTTAAAGCACAACACTGCCTTGCAGTCCTATTCTGCTGACCAGAGAAGACAGATTTTATTTTTTTAAAGTTCCTTTTAAAAAATAAAGCATTTATCAAATATAATGTCTCTTAAAAAAATGTTTTTAATGACTTACACTGAAATGACTAAAAATTATACAGGTATCAATCTGAGTATTTTAAAATAACAGTCCCTATTTTTCAAATCTGTAATGAAAATATAAGACTAAAATGCACAGAAAATTTTAATGTTTAATATTTCATATTCCTGAAAATTTAAAAATTAGCCATTTTAAAATGCATTAATTCTATTTCCAAAGTCTATTTAATCCTGCTAGCCATGTTACATAAAACCTCATAGGGGCATATTTTAAAGTCATATACATGAAATAACTGATGCTCTTATTAATCAAAAGTTCTACCACTTGCCCATTTTAAAGAGACATTTATTTTAAATGGCCACACAACATGACCGGAGAGATTTTAGTTTGAATTTTAAAGTCTTGCCTCTAGATGGTTTCTTTTAAATCCATAAAGAACATGAAAGAAACCAGGGAATATAACTGAAAACTGCTAACATAAAACATACAGTGAAATGCATAAATTTATGAACATAAAGGTTACAGATTTTATAGCTACCAGTGGCCAGGAGACAGTTTATAGAATTACAAAGATTAGTAAAAATAACTGTAATGAGATTTGCAGAGATACTCATCTCCTCAGCCTCCAGCCAGATGACTAGAAAGGATATTGGTGAAATTAGAGAAGAGCTTCCATTCTTTGGCATTAAGTAATATGATTTGCTACAGTACTGACCTTTTAAACTTGTATTGCAGGAGAAAGAATGACATCATAAAGATATTTCCAAACATACAGATTCTTCTGCTTGATGGATGTCATCAAAGCAGTAATGATCAACACAAACAGCATAATGGCACAAAGAATATTTCCAAGAAATATCTTAAGCTTTAGAGGACCATGAGAGAAGCAAGATGGAGTTGATTGATTTCTTATAGGCAATTAAGCTCCTTCTAATGGACTGAAAAACAAAAATCTAAATAGCTAAACAAACAGAAATGTTTACATACAAAATTGTTACCACCCTGCTCATATTTTTTCTTGATTTTTCCTGTTAACATAAGCCTATGAGAAACCATCCATACTCAAGATCAATCATGGGGGAAGAAGGAGGGGATGGAGAAGTTTATTTATAAATGTAAACAAAAACTCTAATTTCTGGTCTCAAAAGTTATAGAGGCATGATGAAAAACTAACTTTCTCTGGCAAATAAGTCTTTATAATACATTATTTAAGAATCTGAAAATCGCTTCTACTTTTTAAAAAGCAGATTTTTTTCTGTAATAGCATGGCAGTGCAGCAAGGCAGCAGCAAATTGCCTCACATGAAACACAGGCAACAATGCAGTGTCAATCTGAAGACGCCTTGTCTTAGACACCGCTGGCGAGCTTCAGAGAGCGAGGCACGTAGCAATGTTACGTGATGGTGTGTAAGTGTATGTTCCCAGGGGAATTTATGAACTCTACTAGACCTGCCAAAACTCTCTTGCCCCCACCCCATTGTTTGCATCCTCTGATTTCTTTACCATATTCTCAAAATGCCCTGCGAAAGATGTTATGTTGAAATGAAGAAACACAAAACTATGATGACTGTAACACTATTCAATGTACACATCTAAAATGAGCACTTCTCCAGGTATGGACATGAGCACCACTCAAGATGGGAAGATGTAAATAAAGTGGCTTCAGATGGTTCATTGGGTCCAGGCATGTTACACTGGCAGAGCCTAGGATATCTGACTCAAGCTTACAGCTGTAAATCAGCTGTCAGAACTTACATTTGCATGGAAAAAAATATTTTCAGACTACCATTCAAGTCTGATATAAACCTGTTTTCAATCAGCTTTGCAAGTACTGACTCCAGTGATCTCTCAAAGTTCTGAAGCCAAAGATAATCCAAATCTTTGCTTGCAAAGAACAAGCTTAAGGTTGCAAAAATGGATGTCCTTAAACTCTTTTCAGAGACCTCTAGGTCTGAACTTTTAGAGGGCTTTTTGTCTTAAACCTTAAAAAATAACTTAGACCAGAATTTCTCCTCCCATATTCCCCAAATATCTTTTTCCTTCTCAGCTAGTTCAAATCTAAAAAGAAATTCCCAAAACCCAATCCTAAATATGGGAGGATAGAAGGATCTGAGCCCACCCTTATAGACACTGCAGGGCTGGAGCCCATATATGGGACAAGAGCCCTAACTTAAATCCTAACTTTGCAAAAAAATAGAAAATAAAACAGGTCCAAAGCATTGCAACCTGTGCTCTAAAACCACTAAAATGAAATGAAGTTGACAAAGTGAGCAAAGATATGTATGAATAAACATTTAAAAAGTACTGAGAAGTTGTGTTGTACTGTTCTATCGTGTAAAATATTTTAAACATCTTCACACTATGGTAATTTCAGTAATCCTGGAAGGAAATGAAAGAAGAGGGATGTGACTGACTAACCTCCAAAGAGATCGACGTCAGCAGTGACAGTTGTTGTAGCTGAGGCAGAGGTTGCAGCAGCTGCAGTTTCAGCAGTTGTAGCAGGAGGAGCAGGTTCTGGTGCAAACGGATCTGAGATCGGTGCTTCGGAGGGAACAGAGGAAAGTGCAGCCAGAGACTCTACGTCGCACCAGACACAGAACAAATGGAAGAGAGGAAAAGGAAAGGACAAAAGATACACCAGGCTCCAAATAATCCAAGTGAGGACAATTATTAAGAAATGGAAGTCTCTCAAAACAGAGGTTTACAGATAAAGCTTTACTCACCCTCTCCCAAAAGGTCTACTGATGTCCATGGGGTCAGCGT
>SJYC01074101.1:0-22306 GCA_006408675.1 Madoqua kirkii
GCTAGAGGTGGAGGTACAGTGGTGAACTGCCAACAACTCTGAATGGGAGATCTGAGACCTAGGTCCAGTCAATAATTACTTGGTGTTCTTCTGTGACCTTGGACAATCTCATTTAAACATTCTGACTCTAAATGTCCTCATTTGTAAATGAGAAAACTGTTCCTACCACAGCAAATCCTAGAGGATGTTTTACTGGACTGAAGAGGAGAAGAATTTTTCCTCTTGTGTCAGCTTGGAACCAAAAAAAAAGTGTTTCCCCACAAAAAATTTGGTAATTCTTAAAACAAACAAACAAGAAAAAGTATCTTTGGTAAATTGTACAGTAATAAAAATTAAGAATTATTTTAAGAAGTGTTGAAGCTACTGGAATTATATTTGTTTAATCTGCTACTGGCAGCTAAGTCACGAATGGCTTTTACTACTATGAAAGATACAATAAAATATGTGGTATCACTGACGCTGAAGAGAATAGAGAACTAATTTCATCCTAACCTGCTATCCTATTTCTCCTCCTATTTTTTTATTTACTGTAACTCACACATATATGATGTGAATTAGAATGAGCAGGAAAAGGTCATATGAAGAAGTACTTGTATTATTAGCACTATTATTAATTATAGTCAATATAATTAATTAAATGCTATTAATATATTATTAAATATTATTAGTATTTAAATATATTACATGTTATCATATAATTGTTATTAAATATTTAAGTATTAAGTATATTATTAAATATATATTATAATATATGATTGTTGTATATTATATTAATATTATATATTATACTATTATTAAATATATTATATATTATATTATTATATTAACCTCCAAAACTATTTTCTTGTCCTTATGAATGTTTTGGATATAACTGAGTAGGTAATAAAGGAGTCTTTAAATATTTAAAGGTATGTGAGATGTTGGTTAGACAGAGGATGAGATGGCTGGATGGCATCACTGACTCGATGGACGTGAGTCTGAGTGAACTCCGGGAGATGGTGATGGACAGGGAGGCCTGGC
The DNA here is from genome assembly GCA_006408675.1 of Madoqua kirkii. Classification (NCBI taxonomy): domain Eukaryota; kingdom Metazoa; phylum Chordata; class Mammalia; order Artiodactyla; family Bovidae; genus Madoqua; species Madoqua kirkii. Next base: position 1,021 of record SJYC01074101.1, read on the forward strand.
GTGCTGCGATTCATGGGGTTGCAAAGAGTCGGACACGACTGAGCGACTGAACTGAAGATGCTGGATATTGACAGTGCAAAAATGAGAAATAGGTCCTTCCTGTTAATTACCTCAGAATTGTCTAAGGAAGTTAAATGTATAATTTCATTATAAATATTTACATCCCCACAACCACTCTCCAGCCTAAGCCACCATCCTTCTTGCCTGTGAGACTGCAATCCAGTTCTCTTTGCGCTACTCTGATCCTTCTCTAATCCTGTCTCACCACATGGTTCCATCCGTTGCTCTTAAAATAAAAAGTGAACTGCTTAGCTTGGTTATAAAAGCCTCCTGGGCTTGAGGGCTCTAGCTCTGCGTCCTTTCCAGTCTTATGTATAGTGTAATAATTTGTTATACATATACATTATGAGAAGATGACCACAATCAAACTAACACATCCATCATCTCACATAGTTCCTGTGTTTTTGTAGTTTGAATACTTAAGATTACTCTTTTAGCAAGTTTCAAGTATACAACCCAGTATTACTATAGTAACAGTACTATACACTAGATCTCCAGAACTTCTTCAGCTTACAACTGACCTTTTGTACCCTGTGATCAACATCTTCCAATTCCATGCCCTGCCCTGCATTGCTCAACAATAGCCCCAGGCAACTTCTACTTTCTGTATCTATGAGTTTGACTTTTTAAGATTCCACATATAAGTGAGAGGGTACGTATCTGTCTTTATGTGTCTGGCCTATTTATTCACTTGGCACAATGTCCTTTATGTCATCCATATTGTCACACATAGGAGGATTTCCTTCTTTTTAAAGGGCTGAATAATATTCCACTGAATATATACAACATGTTTTCCTTACCCTTTCATCTGCTGACAAACGCAAGTTATTTTTTTTTCTTGGCTATTGTGGCTAATGCTGCAATGAACATGGGAGTGCAGATATCCATCCACCTCAAAGTGAGATTGGTGAACCATGTAATAGTTCTATTTTGATTGTTTTGAGGAACTTTTACTCTACTGTTTTCCACAATGGCTGTACCAATTTACATTCCCATCAACAGTGTGTAATGATTCCCTTTCGTCACACCCTCAACAAACACTTCTCCCTTCTCTTACTAGTAATAGTCATGCTAACAAGTGTGGGGTATTTCTGGTTCTGATTTCCATTTTCCTGATGCTTAATGACAGTGAACACCTTCTCATATATCTGTTAGCCATCTGCACATCTTCTATGGAAATGTCCATTTATGTCCTTTGCCCATTTTAAAATCAAGGTATTTGGGTTCCTATTTTTTTTTTCTTGCAAATATTTTCTCCCATTCCACAGGCTGCATTTTCATTCTGTTGATTGTTTCCTTTGCTGTGGAGAGGCTTTGTAGCTTGAATGTAGTTTCACTTGCTTGCTTTTGCTTTTGTTGCCTGTGCTTTGGGTGCAAATCAAAAAATCCATTGCTAAGATCAATGTCTAGGAGTTTTTCCCCCTAGGATTTATGGTTTCAGGTTTTATATTTGTTTTAATCCATTTGAGTTTTGTGAATAAGATAAGGTTCCAATTTTATTCTTTTGTACTATAGACTGCAGTGATTCTGTAGATCACTTTGGGCAGTATGGACATTTTAACAGTATTAGTTCTTCTAGTCCACGATCAAAGGATATCTCTCCATTTATTTGTGTCTTCAATTTCTTTCATCAATGTTTTATAGTTTTCAGTGTGGAGGCTTTTCATCTCCTTGGTTAAGTCTATTGCTAAGTATTGGGTCGGCCAAAAGGTTCATTTGGGTTGTTATGGAAAAACCCAAACTTTTTTGCCAACTCAATATTTTATTTTTCTTGATGCTACTATAAATGGAATTATTTTTCTTCATTTCTTTTTCAGATAGTTTGTTGTTAGTGTATAGAAATGCAACTGATTTTTATACATAAATTTTGATTCCCAAACTTTACTGAATTCATTTATTAGTTCTAACAGTTTTTTGGTGGCATCTTTTGGGTTTCTACATGTAAGATCATGTCACCTGCAGAGACAATTTTATTTCTTCCTTTCTGATTTGGATACTTTTTATTTCTTTTTCTTGACTAATTGCTCTGGCTTAGATTTACAGTACTATGTTGGATGAAACTCAAGAGAGTAGGCATCCTTGTCTTAATCTTAGAGGAAAATGTTACAGCTTTTCATCATTTAGAATCATGTTAGCTGTGAATGTGTCATATATACCTTGTATTATGTTGAGGTACATTCCTTCTCTACCTAATTTGTTGACAGTTTTTTTTAATCATGAAAGGTTGTTGAACTCTGTTAAGTACTTTTTCTGCAACTATTGAGATCATCATATGATTTTCATCCTTTATTCTACCATGTGGTGTGTGTATCACCAGCAACTGTTGAACCATCCTTGCATTCCAAGGAGAAACCCCACTTGATCATAGTGTATGATCCTTTTAATGTCCTGTTGATTCAGTTTGTAATATTTTGTAAAGGATTTCTGTAATTTTATGTTCATCAGGAATGATGGCCTGTTATTTTCTTTTCTTATAGTGTGTGTATCTGGCTTTGGTATGAGCATAAAACTAGCTTCAAAAAAGTAAAGGTTGGAAGTGTCCCCTCTTTTCAACTTTTTGGGAAGAATCTGAGTAGGACTGGCATTAATTTCTATTTAAATGTTTGGCAGAATTCACTGGTGAAGCTATATGATTAAGGGTTTTTCTTTGTTGGGAGGTTTCTGATTTCTGCCTCAATTTCCTTATTTATGTAAGTCTGTTCAGATTTTCTATTTTGTCTTGACTGTCAGTTGTATGTTTGTTGGTCAGTTGTTTCTTGGTCAGCTGTATGTTTCTAGGAATTTATCCATTTCTTTTAGGTTATCCAATCATGGCATGTAATTGCTCACAACAATCTCTTATGATTCTTTGCATTTTTATGGTATCAGCTATAATGTTTCCTCTTTCATTTATAATTTTAGTTTGGGTCATTGCCCTTTTTTCTTAGTTAGTCTAGCTGAAGGTAATTTTGGGCTTCCCAGGTGACTCAGTGATAAAGAATCCACCTGGCAATGAAGGAGACACAGGAGATGTTGGTTTGATCTCTGGGTCAAGAAGATTCCCTGGAGTAGGAAATGGCACCCCATTCCACTATTCTCAGCTGGAATATTCCACTGACAGAGGAGCCTGGTGGGCTACAGTCTTTGGGGTCACAAAGAGACAAATACAACTGAGCATGCACACATGCAAAACTAATTTTATCTTTTCAAAAAATCAACTCAGTTTTGTTATCTTTTCTAACATCTTTCTGGTCTCTATTTCACTTATTTCTGCTCTAATCTTTGTTATTTTCTTCTTTCTGCTATCTTTGAGCTAAGTTTGTTCTTTACCTAATTCCACGAGATGTAAAGCTAGATTGTTTGAGATCTTTTTTTCTTAACGGAGGCATTTAGCACTATAAATTTCCCTCTTGGTATTGCTTTTGCAGCATCAGGTAATTTTGATATACAGTGTTTCCATTTTATTTTGTCTCAAGATTCTATAAAATTTCTTTTTAATTTCTTCTTTGACCCATTAGTTGGCCATATGTTATAAAATCTCCATGTATTTGTGAATTTTCAAAGTCCTGTTATGTTACTGATTTCTAGTTTCATACCACTGAAGGTCAGGAATAATACTTGATATAACTTCAATCTTCATCAAAATTTTTTCCTTGTCCCAACATTCTCCACCCTGGAGAATTTTCTATGCACAATTGAGATGCTCCTCAACTGAGCTCCTACTAGGTCTCACAAAGAGTTGGATATGACTGAGTGACTTCACTTTCTTTCTTTCTTCCTTTCTGAAACTTCAATGCTTATCTTCATTCATTTTATGATGTCCCATAGGTCCTGTATGCATCCTCTTTTTTCCCTTTTTATTCCTTTAATTGGCTATTTTCTAATTGCCAATTGGCTATTTTCAAACCCTCTCTTTGAGTTTGTGGATTTTTATTCTGTCTGATTCAGTCTTCTGTTGAAGCTCTCTACAGAGGTTTTCTTTTCAGTTCAGTCATCATATTCTATTTCATTCAAAATTTGCTTTGTTCTCTTTTATAGTTTCTATTTTCTTATTTTGTTCATGTATAGTTTTCTCGATTTTGTTTTCTTGCCTGCATGTGTTCCCTTGAATCTCACTGAGCTTCTTTAGGATGATTATTTTGAATTCATTAGCAGACAATCTAGATTTCTTTAGGGTAAGTTACTGAGCTTTATTAGTTTCCTTTAAATGGCAACCCACTCCAGTATTCTTTGGAAAATCCCATGGACAGAGGAGCGTGGTCAGCTACAGTCCATGGGGTTGCAAAGAGTTGGACATGACTAAGTGACTTCTCTTGGGAGTGTCATGGAGTGTTTTTTTTTCCCCCCTGATTCTTTGTATTTCACATAGCCTTGTGATGGTGCCTATGCATTTGAAGGAAAAACACCTCTTCCTATTTTCAAACACTAGTTTTGGCAGGTGAAGATCTTCTCCTGTCAGGTCCCTGGGGTGATGAAATTGCCTCTGGGACTGCAGTTGAATGGGGTTGGGGCAAGTTCATGTGGCTACTCCTGGGCCTACTGTAGTGCCCATGTTGCTCGGCCTATTACCAGGGTCTTAGGTGGGTACAGATCCTGCCTCCTGGTTCCTGAGTGGACAGGACTGTATTCACAACCTTGGTTAGTAGGGCTGGAACTGGAACAAGGGTCCACTTTAGGGTCTTCAGTTGAGTTCAGGGGTGGTGGGCTTGTTACCAAGTGCATGTTTGGGTGTAGCTCCTACTAGGTCTCTGGGCTGGGAAGGACTAGCCCTGGACTGTAGCTAAGTGGGGCTGAATCAAGTCTGATATTTGCTTGAGGGTCCACAGTTGGGATCAAGGTCTGTAGGCCTGCCCTTATGGGTATGGTTAAGTCTGTCTCCCACAAAGTCCCCAGGTGGGCAGGACAGCTTCCTTACTGCAGCTGGGAGGGGCTGAGCCTAGTCACAAGGCTTCTTTAGGATCTGAGGTTGGACTAAGGTAACTGGGCCTGCCTCTAAGTGCACAGACAGGTATGTCTCCTGGTAGATCTCTGGGCAGGTGGGACTGCTCCTGGACCAAGAATGAGATAGGCTGGAGCTGGGTCACAGGCAGTTTCAGGGTCCACAGCTGAGACCAAGGTCAGCAGGCCTGTTACCTAACGCGTGGGTGTGTATGGTTCCTGGTCCCTTAGCAGATGTTGCTGGTGGCAGGATCATGGCCAAAGAGGACTGCGATGAGTCCCCAGGGGCATGGCAGTGTTTCCAGGTCTGTTGCCAGGACCAAGGTTGATGAGCCTCCTACCTGAACTCGCCTTCTCAAATCAAGCCTTCTTAAACTTGGGCTTTGCAACCTCTTTCCTGGATCCCAAAGCACCCACAAAGGCACTTTTGTTTGTGGATGGCTGCCAAATGATTACTTCTGGGGGAAGTATGATGGGACACTTCCTATTTGACCATCTTGCTTATGTCATTCCCTCTGTGTTATTTCTATAGTTGTATGAGCCACTTTCAAACTTAAAAAATTTTTTTACTTTTGACAGTTTGATGTGGTAGAGTAAGGTATTTAATACCAACTCTGTGAAACAGTGGAAACAGTGTCAGACTTTATTTTGGGGGGCTCCAAAATCACTGAAGATGGTGACTGCACCCATGAAATTAAAAGATGCTTACTCCTTAGAAGGAAAGTTATGACCAACCTAGATAGCATATTCAAAAGCAGAGACATTACTTTGCCAACAAAGGTCTGTCTAGTCAAGGCTATGGTTTTTCCATTGGTCATGATGGATGTGAGAGTTGGACTGTGAAGAAAGCTGAGCACTGAAGAATTAATGCTTTTGAACTGTGGTGTTGTAGAAGGCTCTTGAGAGTCCCTTGGACTGCAAGGAGATCCAGCCAGTCCATTCTAAAGGAGATCAATCCTGGGTGTTCTTTGGAAGGAATGATGCCAAAGCTGAAACTCCAGTACTTTGGCCACCTCATGAAAAGAGCTGGGTCATTGGAAAAGACTCTGATGCTGGGAGGGATTGGGGGCAGGAGGAGAAGGGGATGACAAAGGTTGAGATGGCTGGATGGTATCACCAACTCGACTGACATGAGTCTGAGTGAACTCCAGGAGTTGGTGATGGACAGAGGGGCCTGGCGTGCTACAATTCATGGGGTCACAAAGAATTCATGGGGTCACAACTGAGTGACTGAACCGAACTGTGAAACTCTAAGAATGAAGAAATAACCAACTTAATTTTATATTGGTATTAAGTATCCTTTTAAATCAAACATGTATAGAAGTGTAATTTTTCCCAAGATCCATGAATAAAGTGGAAATCAAGTACTTACTCTTAACAAGTTTAGTATAGATCTTTTCTGGCACAAATAAGAATCTATCCCAGATTGCCAGTTGCATGAAATCAAATACAATATGAATAAAACCAATTCAGATCTAAAGAAATCAACTAGGGAGACTGCACTTTCACAAACCAAATTCAAAATGCTGCCTTTCAGCAATCTCATAATTTCTGAAGGAAACACACAATCTTCTAAGGCCTGAACTCTTAGTTAGTAAAAATAATCAGGATTTGAGGATAGCTGAGAAAAAATACTCCCATTGTTTCAACTTCAATAATAAAACCATGTGATTACATGAATATTTTAACTGTATTTATGGGTACTTTGGGGGCTTCCCAGGTGGCTCAGTGGTAAAGAATTTGCCTTTCAATGAAGGAGACATGGGTTCTATTCCTGGGCTGAGAAGATCCTCTGGAGAAGGAAATGTAACCCACTCCAGCATTCTTGCCTGGAGAATCCCAGGGACGGAGGAGCCTGGAGGGCTGCACTCCACGAGGCTGGGAAGAGTCAGACACGACTGAGCAACACAGCACATGCACACAGCACATACGGGCGCCTTTGTCTCTCTTCCAGTGTATATTTCAATCCATCGATGCCACTGTTAGCATTTTCTCCCTCAGTTTCTAGCACCATTTTGGATAATCAGAAGGAAGGAGTAACAAATAAAACCTGAACGAAACAGCTACCCAGAAAAACGGCACAGCTGTCTGATTCCACTCACCTCCCCACGCAGTGGCGCCTCCTGAAGGTGGTGCTGGTGCTGGTGCCGCCGCCGCTGCCCCTGCAGGGGAGAAGTCTGGCTGGAGGTCCAGGAGATCGCTAGATGGTTTCGAAGTGCTGAAAGGCAAATATCATTTCACAGTCAGATTTTTGAAATTTTAAAATGTAAAGATGTTTTTTAAATGAAGACTTATGCAGAAAACATCACAGATTTTGGATATTTTAAATCCAGCAAGAGAACAATATTTGTGAAAGTACAGCAATAAAACATAAGGTCCTCGATACCAAGAGTTGGCCAACTACCTCTGTCAAAGGCCAGATGCTAAGCACTTTAGTTTTGTGGGCTAGACAGCCTCTGTCACTACTTGACTCTGCCAGTGTAGCATGAAGAAGACACAGTGTGTAAACAAACAAACATGCCTTGTTGCAATAAAAATTTATTTACAAAGACAGTGGGCTAGATCTGATCTATGGGCCATCGTCTGCCAACTCCTGCTCCACAGATAACAAAGTTAAATCATACCTCAAGCAACGGCTTACTCAGCAAATCACAGAGCAGAAAGAAAAAGGGAAAATCTAAATGCCTCAAAGTAGGGGAGAATTTTAAACATGTTCTGTCTACTGAGTAGCATCTGAAATGCTGATTATGAGGACTCTGACAAAAGGAAACATGCTCCAAATATTAAAGAGAATTATTGGTAAATTTTTCCTTTTCTCTATTTCCTAAAATTTTTTGCTTTTTTTTTGTATCATGGTAAATAATTTTTATCTTGAAAAGAAGAATTTATTTATAAACCAAAGAACACTAAAATGAATAATTAGTATTGTACCTTTTTTCTATACTAAATTGCAACTTATCAAGTTGGCCTGTAAGAGGGCTCATCCATAAACAATTTCATATTTTTTCACTCTTACTCAGATGGGGCTGTGCTTTCCAAAGCTCTTTCATCTATAGAAGTTCCAAGGAAGAGCCTAGAGCTTTACTATTCAAAGTACGATCTCCAAACTAACAGCATCTTGGGACCTTGTTAGAAATGCAAAGTCCCAGGCTTACCCCATATCTACTATATCAGAGTCTTCATTTTACTGTGATTCCAGGTGTTCACTATCCATTCAGGTCTAAGGAGCACTGGCTTAAAGGCTGCGAAATCAGGTACTAAGCCATCAGGGTCCAGGTTCCCCAATCCTCTTTATAAATAGAGTTCAGTCCCTATCTTTTCTATATATTTGATTTGCAAGTAATATTCTTTGAAACTTGCCTAGTTTTGATATCTATTTCATAAGTACAACTGGTTTAAGAGCCAGAATAGGGAAACATTTATTATTAAGACCTGAATCAAAGCTTTTATAAGAAGCAATTTATCTTGGTATAGAGGCAGAAAGAACTTGGCCTTTCCAAGCCTGTGATTATAAAACCAGAATTAAGTGAGTGGAGACCAACAGGCATAGCTTACATGGATACGTTATGTGGATTTATTGTTCAGTTCAAAATTCAAGTCTCCAGGTACAGAGCGTTCATAATCAGAGTCACAGATACTACAAGATGGGACCAGAATCTTCTCAAGGCAAAAGAACCAAACAAAGAGTTGACTTAAAATTAATACCTGAGGAAGCCTCTCTTAGCTGGGGCTTCCTTTTAGGCACCTCAGAGATTCCATACAACACACAGTCATCCCCATCTTTCTCACTACTATTCTGGCTTTTAGGTGCTATAAAAGCAATTGGGAGCATCCTGACAGTTTCCTCCTACAAGCAGAATTTGAGTTCCTCCCGTGTTCCACCTACTCGACCCACCACTGCATTTTACTTCACTTCATTTCATTTTATAGCACTTCAAGACAACCTTTAAATTTCACAAAAGAAGAAATGAATTTCAGAAAACACTGTCCATATCATCCATTTCAGAAGAACCTGAAGTGTGTGCATCTTTCTTCCACTTTCTTCCCCAGATATCTGAACAAGGCAATTCCCAGAGCTTAAGTCTTACTTACACTTTGAGAGGTACAAACTTAAGTAACTGTATAAGGTGTAGAAGAACTTACTCTGTGTACCTGAAAATAACCCAGAATAGCATATATTCACTAGAATAACACTTCGTTTTGTGAAGTCGTTTGGGTTCAATACATAAAAATAAAACAACCTAATCAAAATATTAATAGACGGTTTGCTGCATTCTCATGAACTAACCTGACTGGTGCCGCTGCTGATGCAGTTGCAAACAATCAACCGGAGGCGACGTGTCAATAGTTTTAGCTGGTGTAGAATTAGGCGATGTAACAGTTGTGGCTGGAGAAGACTAAAAGGGAAGAGGCACAGCACGCTCTGGTCAAATCTGAATCTACATGACACAAGGCGACAGGGCCCCTACTCTGCAGACCTATGCAGTTGGTAGCTCCTCCTGGGAGGAAAAATCTCTGGAAAATTTCAAACTGAGAATTATAATAAATAATCAATAGTGGACAAAACATGTTTCACATATTATAAGTTATATGTAATTTATACAGAATTATGACAAAGTATTTCTCCTAACCCAGCAATGACTTCTACGCATATATTTATAATCGAAACCAAATAATAAATTAGGAGTTTTAGGATGAACAAATACATACTACTATATGTAAAATAGACAAACAAGGTCCTACTGAATATGTATAGCACGGTGAACTACATTTAACATCTGATAATAACCTACAATGGAAAAAGAAACTGAAAAAGAATTAACACACATATATAAAACTGGATCACTTTGCTGAACATCAGAAACTACTACCACTTTGTAAATCAACTATACTTCAATTAAAAAAAATAAAATGAAGGCCGAACATATTTCCTAAACAAAAAATTAGTGGGAAAGATCTTGCTAGCTGCAAAAATGAAAAAAAAAATCAACTGCAATGACTGCTTTAAAACCCAGGCCATTCTTTTCTGCATCTTAAACAGACTGTATGCAAAGTCTTCTCAGATGCCTATAATATCTAGAAATCTAACTTTAAAAATAGTTCACAAACAGCAGAGAACTATCCCCAAACAAGTTTCAAGTCACTGACAGCTTGAGAATAGACCTTCACTAATGTGAAAAGATAAAATTTAAAAAGCGAAATAAAACTCAACATTTATTGTCCTATGCTGGTTTAAGAAGAGGACTTAAATAGTCAGTTAATTATTTAAAAAAACAAGATGTTTGTATAGTGTGGATCACAATAAACTGTGGAAAATTCTGAAAGAGATGGGAATACCAGACCACCTGACATGCCTCTTGAGAAACCTATATGCAGGTCAGGAAGCAACAGTTAGAACTGGACATGGAACAACAGACTAGTTCCAAATAGGAAAAGGAGTATGTCAAGGCTGTATATTGTCACCCTGCTTATTTAACTTATATGCAGAGTATGTCATGAGAAACGCTGGACTGGAAGAAGCATAAGCTGGAATCAAGATTGCTGGGAGAAATATCAATAACCTCATATATGCAGATGACGACACCCTTATGGCAGAAAGTGAAGAGGAACTAAAGAGCCTCTTGATGAAAGTGAAAGAGGAGAGTGAAAAAGTTGGCTTAAAGCTCAATATTCAGAAAACTAAGATCATGGCATCCGGTCCCATCACTTCATGGGAAATAGATGTGGAAACAGTGGAAACAGTGTCAGACTTTATTTTTCTGGGCTCCAAAAATCACTGCAGATGGTGAATGCAGCCATGAAATTAAAATATGCTCACTCCTTGGAAGGAAAGTTATGACCAATCTAGATAGCTTATTGAAAAGCAGAGACATTACTTTGCCAACAAAGGTCCATTTAGTCAAGGCTATGGTTTTTCCAGTGGTCATGTATGGATGTGAGAGTTGGACTGTGAAGAAAGCTGAGCGCCAAAAAATTGATGCTTTTAAACTGTGGTATTGGAGAAGACTCTTGAGAATCCCTTGGACTGCAAGGAGACCCAACCAGTCCATCCTAAAGGAGATCAGTCCTGGGTGTTCATTGGAAGGACTGATGCTGAAGCTGAAACTCCAATACTTTGGCCACTTCATGCAAAGAGTTGGCTCATTGGAAAAGACCCTGATGCTGGAAGGGATTGGGGACAGGAGAAGAAGGAGATGACTGAGGATGAGATGGCTGGATGGCATCACTGATTCAATGGACATGAGTTTGGGTAAACTCTGGGAGTTGGTGATCAATAGGGAGGCATGCTGTGACTCATGGAGTCTCAAAAGAATTGGACACGACTGAGCAACTGAACTGAACTGAACTGTATAGTAACTATCTTAATTCTATTTTCTTTTACTTGGTATATTTGACTGTATTCACAAGAGAAAGATGAATGGATCATCTCAAAACAGTCCACTGATATTCAGTTCTGTAAGTGGAAATGAGACATAACAGCACCAAAATGCACAAAGACCAAGATCAAGCAAGGGCCATCAGCCACTGCTATAACAGGACACCTAATTTCAAGCAGACCAAATGTAGGGGAAATTTGAAAAAGAATAAATTAAGAAAAAGGACTGAAGAGATAAGCAATGTATAGGAGTTTCCAGACTTAAATAGTATCTGTTTAATAGGTCCATATAGTCAAAGCTATGGAGAAGGCAATGGCACCCCACTCCAGTACTCTTGCCTGGAAAATCCCATGGACGGAGGAGCCTGCTAGACTGCAGTCCATGGGGTCGCTAAGAGTCAGACACGACTGAGCAACTTCACTTTCACTTCTCACTTTCATGCATTGGAGAAAGAAATGGCAACCCACTCCAGTGTTCTTGCCTGGAGAATCCCAGGGACGGGGGAGCCTCATGGGCTGCCGTCTATGGGGTCCCGCAGAGTTGGACATGACTGAAGTGACTTAGCAGTAGCAGCAGTCAGAGCTATGGTTTTTCCAGGAATCATGTACAGATGTTAAGAGTTGGATCATAAAGAAGGCTGTGTGCAAAAGAATTGATGCTTTCAAACTGTGGTGTTAGAGAAGACTCTTGAGAGTCCTTGGACAGCAAGAAAATCAAACCAGTCATTCATAAAGGAAATCAATCCTGTATATTCATAGGGAGGACTGATGCTGAAGCTGAAGCTTCAATACTTTGGCCACCTGATGCGAAGAACTGACTCACTGGAAAAGACTCAGATGAGGAGAACGATTGAGGTCAGGAGGAAAAGGGAAGAACAAAGGATGAAATGGTTGGATGGCATCACCAATTCAATGGACATAAGTTTGAGAAAACTGTGGGAGATAGTGAATGACAGGGAAGCCTGGCATGCTGCAGTCCATGGCGTCGCAAAGAGTGGGACACCACTTAGCAACTGAACAACAAAGAGCTATTTGCCTAAGAATATGCTTCCCAGGTGACTCAGTGGTAAAGAACTGGCTTGCAAATGCAGGAGGCCACAGGAGATGGGTTTGATCCCTGGATCAGGAAGATCCCCTGAAGGAGGAAATTGCAGCCTGATCCAGTAATCTTATTTGGGCTTCCCAGGTGGCTCAGTAAAGAATCCACCTGCCAACGCAGGAAACATAAGAGATGTAGGTTCAGTCCCTGGGTCAGGAAGATCCCCTGGAAGAGGACAGGACAACCCACTGTAGTATTCTTGTCAGGATAATCTGTGGACAGAGGAGCGTAGCACTGACCATAGGGTTGCAAAGAATCAGAAACAACTGAGTGACTGAGTATGGGCACAGCACTAAGAATATAGCTCATAAAGAATTCAAAACCCAAAGATATACAAGTGCCAAGCACCAAGCACTTCCACAAAAGATAAAAGATAAACGCAAGAGCAGTATGAAATACTGTTGCTCAGGAAGGGTCAACTCAAGCTTTGTTCTTCACCAAAAGTTCAAAGTTTCCCAACAGAATGTGAAAGAGTAACAAGGGAATAGAAACAACTGACAAAAACGAATTTGCGTGCTGTCCCCTGTGGACACTGACAACTCCGAAATAAACGTGTGGTTTTTGTTTCAACCAACACATGTAAATAAGCTTAGGAAGTGATGTTTAGGAAACACCAAGGAGAATGTACTGACAGCAATGAATCTGCCAACAGAAATGCAGAAATGAAGGTCTCCAAAGGCTTACTAAAAACTGCCTTGTAATAATAAGCTCTCAAGAGATGAGGAAGGGAGGAAAACAGAACCAAAATAATCCTGTTATTTAAAAAAAAAAAGTCAAAATTTGATTTGGCCAAAATACCAAAACAGACCATCCTAAAGGATTCCAGAATTTTACCACACTCTACTCAGCAGTCCTGTGGCAGAATTCTTTCACAGACATGATTTTAAACCCAGCTGTGCAGCGTGATCATCAGGGAGCTTCAGTTGTTTGACTGATGGGGCTCCCTGAGGAACTCTTAGGCAGATGGCCATGTGCTGACAGAGTGCAGGGTGTCTGGGGTACCCTGTGCAGTCATAATGCCATCTTTCTTGTCTGTAATAACATTAGTTACATGACAGAAATTCGGCAAAGAGGAAAGAGCACATTTATCACATTTTTGCCTGAAAAATACAATGGCAAATCTAAACTACCGACCCACAGAACTACAAGCATTCTTGTCACTGACAGCCCTAATCTTGTCCTTACAAGATGCTAAAGGAGACAGGGAGTTGAAGGAGCTATGACAGTTATTACAATAGATTGTCTAAAATACATGTTTGGAAGGACACCCAATGACAATTGGTTTCTTTATCATCCCAGGTGGTGCTAGTGCTAAAGAACCCACGTATCAGTGCAGACAGACGTTAAGAGACTCAGGTTCAATTCCTGGGTCGGGAAAATCCCCTGAAGGAAGGCATGGTAACCCACTCCAGTATTCTTGCCTGGAGAATCTCATGGACAGAGGAGTCTGGTAGGCTACAGTCCATAATATCGTAAAGAGTCGGACACAACTGAAGTGACTTAACATGCACGTACCATCAAGGCAGGCACAACATCACGTGCCTTATTTATCTCACCAGGCTATGATTCAGAGTTCCTGAAGTCCTTTGAAACTAGTAGGATGTTACACTGATATATTTGTTCTCAGTTGTAATATAAATGTATGAAAATTTCTCCTACTTAAAAAATTTTTTAGTCCAGATAGGGGGCTAAGTAGACATTGCTATATGATATTGGACTGAGAAACTACTATAAGAGGAAATTTTAAAAAAAAATTACCTTACCTTTCCTCAAAAAATTCAAAATAAAATTACCATGAAAGTGAAGGTGTTACTCAGTCAGCCTGACTTTTTGCGACCCCATGGACTGCAGCCCACCAGGCTCCACCATCTATGGGACCCTCCAGGCAAGAATACTGGAGTGGGTTGCCATGCCCTCCTCCAAAATTATCATGGGATCCAGTAATTCACTTCTGGGCGCAGACTCTAAAGAATTGTAAACAGGAACTTGAACGGATATGTGTATACCACATTCATGGCAGCATTATTTACAATAACCAAAAGGTGGAAGTGACCTAAGTGATCATCTATGGAGGGAGGGATGAACAATATGTGGTCTATATATAGATTGGAATAGTTTTCAGACTTCAAAAGAAAGGAAATTTCTGACACATGCTAAGATCTTAAGGGAAAACCCAAACGAACTTTTTGGCCAACCCAATACAACAAGGATGAACATGGAAGATACTGTGCTAAGTAAAATAAGCCAGTCACAAAAGAACAGGTATTGAGAGGTTCAACTTATTGGAGGCACCTAGAGCTGTCAAAATCATAGCAACGAAAAGTAGACCGGTGCCTTGCCAGGAGCTGGGGGTGTAAGGGATGAGGGTGGGGAACGATGAGGAAGTGTTTAAAGGGTACAGGGTTTCAGCTTGGGAAGAAAATGTTCTCCAAATGGATAATAGTGATGGCTGCCCAACAATGTGAATGTACTTACTGCCACTGAACTCTACAATCGAAAGTTGTTAAAAAGGTTAAAAAAAAAAAAAGCATAAGACAAACTTACCTTACTTAATGGAGAGGGAGCACCAGATCTAAAAGGAAACCAAAAAGAATAAACATTAACAAAACCTGAATACATTTGTAGAAGCATTTAAGTCTGATGCTTGGTCAAGCATTAACTTGTTTATATATAGACTTTTTTTTTTAGTAATGCATAAACTATTTTCTAAAAACAATTTTTATCTGACATCTGCTTCTAATGTTTTCCATTCACTTAATTTCTAGTGCTAAAAATTCTTAAATTCAAAATCGTTTTTTTGTATCTCTGGCAACTCAGTTAACTACTGGAGTTGATCTGTATTGCCTACGTCCATCAAAAGTAAACTGTTCAACCCGCAATTTTAAAAAATTTGCCCAAGAGAAAACCCATGAAGGTCAAAGTACACTGTGATTCATTTAATCAAATTGTGATATATAAAAGGAACACAGAATAAAAAGAAATCCCTACGCATGCCTGATATGTGGCTCAACTTTCATATCCTAGAGCTTGTCTCTTTTTTCACGGCTGTAATGAAAACTATCTATGAGAAATGTTCTCGTTATCCTGTGAAAACTTGAGGGCTTGAAAAGAATGGTAACCTCAATCCTTGTTTCTAAGGGAATGAGGGAAAATCAGGATGAAACACGTTTCTTTTTTCAGTTAGATTACTGGTGTCACTGATAATTGTACGTCATTTCCAGCAAAATGCTTCAGAAACAACTGCCTAAACAGCTTAGATTTTACTACCCTGAATTGGCAGAAAATAAATTAGTGAGGAAGCATGATGAAGGAAAAAAAGAGATTTCAACAAGAAGACTATCATCAGGGTCTTAGAGGATAGTTTCCTATTTATTTACAGAGATAATATCACACATGGCAGGAGTAAAATAAAATTAGCAGAGATGTAGTAACTGGCGTTTGGTACCGTATCATGAATTTTTTGTTTTACTGGATATAGCAAAAGAAATTAACAATCTTAGATGCATTTTAATAGCCCTTACGTTCAACTTTGTCTGCAAACACATGCCTGCCATTTCCTGTTTAGTTTTTACTGAAAACTAATGTGAAATAAAGAGATCTCTTACAGAGATCTCTGTGATATAATGAAGATAGAAGCCTCAGGGTAATGCTTGATTAGGTCATGTTTAGTTGGGCTGGTATCTTCAGTATAACATACCCTATGGAGAAAAGGATATATATATATCTATGCTGCTCATTAAGGGTCTACTGAAATAAATGGAATCACGGTATTCTCTGTATCTCAGAAACTTGGGAACCTACAAATCGAGTACTAAGGTTGAAAATTCCCTAATGAGTTTTTGGTTAATAATTTCTCCACTCCCATTTCTTCTCTAAATATGTGGAAAAGGAAAGGAGTTAGGTCTAAATAAAAATTCAAGAAAGTAATAGTCTTAACCCTGCAAAGCCGAAACAGAAACACAGAAGCCACTTGATATGGTCACTTTCTACAATGAGTTAATTGAAATTAATTTGTTTCTCTCTCAAGAGCTTTACATGAATCAATTCTTAGTGGTACTGACACAATGAGAAATATTAATGCAGAAAAGAGAACTGAGGAGGAATGAGAACTTTTTGAACTATAGGTCCAAACTAATATATAAAAGTTTCTGACATATTCTATGCTCTGTAGCAAAATAAAGATATAGTAAAAATGACAGAATTTCTCTACCTACTGTTGAAGAATATCATGCTCAAACCTAAGTACAAAATATCATCACTGGCACAAGAATCAGTTTGCCAAGCTCTTGCATGAATGCTATTACTAAATGACACTTGTAGTTACCCTGTGGATTAAGCAAAAATCTACTGTCTGTCTCCAATCATTTTACCTATTGCACTGTATCTCATTTGCCTGTCTTCGCCACTAGATGCCAAATTTTTGGAAGGAAGCAAATCTGTCTCATTGCTTTATATCAGATAAATATATTGCAGAATAAATTAGCCAAACATCTTAACGGGTATTTTGTTATGAAACTAAACTGCCAGGATGTACGATCTCTGTTTCCATGGGTCAGATCCAGGTTTTGTCATGATTTCCTCAAAAAGGGGGAACCAGAGGTGTTCCCATTGGGGCCACTACTTTAAGAAGCATCATTCATCACTGATTAAAGTCTGAGGGCTCTGAGGCTCAAAGAGGCAAATAACTTGCCCAAGCCTCATCATTCTTTGATGGTGGATTTCAGGCTCCAGTCCAAGTCTGTCTGTACACGTTTCACATTCCAGCCTGTCCTGATGAAAAACACAGGGGAGCCAGCACATTTGTTCCTCTCTTACGTAATACATGGACTGCTTCTTTTAACCTGTTACTTAGCTGATTCCCTACCCTGTCACTGGCTGTTAGCCCTTTATAAAAGAAAATGCTATAATCTTTAGATATAAAATATGACGTTATTTAAAGCCTGGTACTTATTTCAGTACTTATTTCAATTACTTGAGCTAGAGAAATTTAGTACACAGTGAATCATGTTGGGAAAAATAAGACATGAATGTAATTTAAGACAAGAATGAATGACCTATAGTAAGGTACCCTAAATCTTATAAAACATTACAAACAAACCACGGGTTTGTTTTTTATGACAAACACAGAAAATGCCAAGATTTGCTACCGATGTGTTAATGGTAAGCTATCAAAAGAAGAAATTTTATTTCTTATTCATAACACTAATCCCTACACAGTTTTGGTCATAAATGCTAGCCAGAAAGATAGACAAAATGCATATGAGAAAAACCTGTCTCTTCCAAATAATTTTAATTACACTAAACTTGAGGTTTCTTGCACCTTCCACAACTAGTAAGGTAAGGTGAGGTGAAGTCGCTCAGTCGTGTCCGACTCTTTGCGACCCCGTGGACTGTAACCTACTAGGGTTCTCTGTCCATGGGATTCTCCAGGCAAGAATACTGGAGTGGATTGCCATTTCCTTCTCCAGGGGATCTTCCCAACCCAGGTATCGAACCCGGGTCTCCTGCATTAGAGGCAGACGCTTTAACCTCTGAGCCACCAGGGAAGCCTAAATCCATGTATAAAACAAAATCAACTTCTCTCTTTTGTTCTGTGGAATTACAGAAACAGATAATGTACAAATGCATATCACACAGTATTGCAGAAAATTTCAAAAATGAGTTGTCAGTGGCTATAAGGCACTAAATTGAAAAGGCCTACATATTTTTTAGCAGACATTTGAAAATGCTTCTTTTTAAGTATTTACTTAGAATAATTTTATACTGCTTCTAGAAGACAAAGAAAACCTCTTTAATTAATTTTCTCTGTAACATTGTCTTTTGGCAGTTCTGCCATGAGCCACAGGGAAATCTTTTGTTTACTAAACAAGTGAAGAAGTTTTTGATTTCTAAAATCTCAGAGGAATATCTGTACAGCCACCTAAGAGAGTTTGTTAGTTTTGATTTAACACCAAAATAAAGTAAAACCATTTATGCCAGTCACCTTGAGAGACATATTTCAAAAGTATAATGGAAAAAACACAGATATGTAAAATGGACAGAAATCAGTTTTAAATGTTCTAAATACCAAATGTGGAATCTTAAGAGTGTTTTTTGCATTTTTAGTAATAACCAAATGCAAAAAAGTCACTCAATACAGTACTCACCCTTCACTTAAGTTCCCAGGTAAGCACAAACATACAAAGAAATAAAGGGTTACTACTATAGTTCATTTATTTTAAAAATAGGGAATAAGCAAAAACAAGTTCAGAGGTGGTCTTAGCCAATTCAGAAAATAAATCTGACAAGCATTAAATGATTTTAATGGAGAGAGGAAAATTATGCTCAGTCAAAGGTAATTCAAAACAAAAGACCATTAAGTTTTTATTTTACTACTCTAGATGTCCATAGCTAAACAGCCCAAAAATAGTTTGTAGCAGCCACAAGGGGGCAGCTTGAGATCTGAAGTTAGGCTGATGAAATTCACTCTGGGAGATGGCTTTTCACGTGAATGCTGCCCTGGCAGATTTAAGCAGGGAAAAGGGTAGACCTGTGTGGGGTGTGAGGACATGAGTGGGGAAGACGGCAGATGAGCCAGCTTCTCCGCCTTGCACCCCTGCACATCCTGCACTGCCCAGGGAGAGGCTCTCACGGGATGTGCATATTTCCTCATCTAAACGGATCCACCGGCCGGGGAGCAGGGACACTGCTCAGGCTTCCTGTGTCCTTTGGTTTAAATCCTAGGTAACTCATCTGGCTTCCGAGACACCCTAATATGGTGTGGGGGAAGGGGCTGCAATTCCTGGAAGTGGCCACCTCCTTTTGTGACTTACTACTCTCATGCCTTTTTAGTTGATGTCAATCTACCCGCACAAGTAGGAACATCCTTGGCCAACAGTGAAGTGGGCACAGATCTGGGACAACCCTGACAGAGCCCTTCGAAGGTCCTGCCAGTCGTCACTCCAAACAGCTCTGCCATCACTGCCTAAGAGAGGCCCACGTCATTGTTTATTATTGAAAATTTAAGACATGCAATAATTTTTATACTAACTTGTAATAGAGGACAAATAACCCGTAGCTAATGAAACAACAAGCAAAAAAGTGACTTTGAGACACAACAATCTCGATTCTAGGAGAATGCCCAGAGAGAAACAAGAAGAAAGGAGATGCATTTCAATAGCTGTATCACAGGTAAACTCCACGGTCAGCCGGCAGCCCTGCAGCGAGCACTTCACGGGTTGTCTCTGCCAATTTCTGCGGTCAATCTAAACAGAATCAACATATGGCTGGGAACACCCACAAAAACAAACTTCAAACTGGCTCTGTAGAGATCTACATTAAGTTTTTAGATGAAGATAATGAAGTACAAAATAGTCCCTGACCTTAGGAAATAGAAAATCCATTTAAACCACATATGAGGGTAGGGGGAGGAGGAGAAGGGAAGTCGTAACACAGTGCAGTGCATGATTAAGGAAGGCTTCATGAGAGGACCCTCCTGGGATGTATAAGATGCCCACACACAGAGACAAGGAGAGGCAGGCATCCAAGATGAGCAGAATTACAGTCTAAGCAAGGCGCTGAAACTGAAGAGGATCAGGTCTTGTGAACAGACGAGTATGACCCTTGCTGGAGAGAACAAAAATGGAACCTGGACATTTTTGGCATGTGATCGGGAAAAACGTAGATAAATCTAAGTGTCCAAACACAAAGGTTGAAAATATACTAAAGGCACTTCTCGCTGCTCGATTGCTCCTCTGTCTAGAAAAAGATCTCTGAGTCAAGAATCAGCAGCATGTTACGCCGAAGGGTCCATGTGGGGAGAGTCTAAAGTGCAGAAAGCGATGCCAGAGGAATTTGCTTTTTCCACAGTGGGGCTGGCAACATAACAGTGTTCAAAGGACGCTTGGGAAATCAGGCTCATTCTTACTTGTGTCCACTGACGATAGCCTCAACTTTTAGACAGAAGCAACTCTTTTTCTGAGGACTGTGAATCCCTTTTGAGGGCAAATAAATAAGTCAGCAAGTTCAGCCAACACAGGTAAAACCTACTAATCTGCTGCATTAGCCCACAGATAGATCACCTATACATGGGGTCATGCTATCATAAATTAATGGGAAGGGTGGGGGGTTTTGAGGGAACTGAGAATTACAGTAAAGCATACCATGAAACTGCAGTACCATGATAAATCTCATTGTATAAAGAACAACTCTAATATTTTTCTTTCTTATTCAGAATATACAACTAATGCGTACTTGTTTCCAGGTTTCTTTCCTTCTAATGTGTTTAGATGCTGTTCAAGGGTCTCCATAAGACTGCTGGGAGCCTACAATAAGAAAGTACAAAATAAATGTCTGTACTGCTTTCTTTCAAAATAAACACACTGGAACATCACTGTAACTTTGTATAGTGGAGGTCTGTGTACCCCAATACATATGGGAGATAATTTCATTCCAGGTGCTTTTGGTACTTAAGTATTTAAATTTCACACAATCTCAAACAGGCCCATCTTACACTGCAAAAGGCCCATCTTACACCCAAAACTTCACTGCATAACAAATAGTGTTACAGTGTGGTTTCAGTGTATAAATTAGATTGGATAGACTTTTTTTTAAGGTATTATTTAAATGTTTAAACAATTAAATCAAATTCACAATGTATTTCTGTAAGAACACAGTGAAAAAGTAAAGATATTTACATCCAAATAAAAAATATAAGTGCCCAAATACAAATGTACAGAAATATGAAAATACAGTAAAATCTCACTTATCCACATTTGACTGAAATAGTAGAGAAAGTCATTACTTTATTAAAAAAGGAAGAGTGAAAGCTGTGGGGGGGAAATATAATTTTTATA